>CM051238.1:456284926-456431825 GCA_027917425.1 Gastrophryne carolinensis
AACAGATACCGAGAGTGACACCCGGCACACAGCAGCCATAGATACAGTGTAACAGATACCGAGAGTGACACCCGGCACACAGCAGCCATAGATACAGAGTAACAGATACCGAGAGTGACACCCGACATACAGCAGCCATAGATACAGAGTAACAGATACCGAGAGTGACACCCGGCACACAGCAGCCATAGATACAGAGTAACAGATACCGAGAATGACACCCGACACACAGCAGCCATAGATACAGAGTAACAGATACCGAGAATGACACCCGGCACACAGCAGCCATAGATACAGAGTAACAGATACCGAGAATGACACCCGACACACAGCAGCCATAGATACAGAGTAACAGATACCGAGAGTGACACCCGGCACACAGCAGCCATAGATACAGAGTAACAGATACCGAGAATAAAGCCCGACACACAGCAGCCATAGATACAGAGTAACAGATACCGAGAGTGACACCCGACACACAGCAGCCATAGATACAGAGTAACAGATACCGAGAGCGACACCCGGAACACAGCAGCCATAGATACAGAGTAACAGATACCGAGAGTGACACCCGGCACACAGCAGCCATAGATACAGAGTAACAGATACCGAGAGTGACACCCGACACAGCAGCCATAGATACAGAGTAACAGATACCGAGAGTGACACCCGGCACACAGCAGCCATAGATACAGAGTAACAGATACCGAGAATGACACCCGACACACAGCAGCCATAGATACAGAGTAACAGATACCGAGAGTGACACCCGGCACACAGCAGCCATAGATACAGAGTAACAGATACCGAGAGTGACACCGACACACAGCAGCCATAGATACAGAGTAACAGATACCGAGAGTGACACCCGGCACACAGCAGCCATAGATACAGAGTAACAGATACCGAGAGTGACACCCGACACACAGCAGCCATAGATACAGAGTAACAGATACCGAGAGTGACACCCGGCACACAGCAGCCATAGATACAGTGTAACAGATACCGAGAGTGACACCCGGCACACAGCAGCCATAGATACAGAGTAACAGATACCGAGAATGACACCCGACACACAGCAGCCATAGATACAGAGTTACAGATACCGAGAGTGACACCCGACATACAGCAGCCATAGATACAGAGTAACAGATACCGAGAGTGACACCCGGCACACAGCAGCCATAGATACAGAGTAACAGATACCGAGAATAAAGCCCGACACACAGCAGCCATAGATACAGAGTAACAGATACCGAGAGTGACACCCGACACACAGCAGCCATAGATACAGAGTAACAGATACCGAGAGCGACACCCGGAACACAGCAGCCATAGATACAGAGTAACAGATACCGAGAGTGACACCCGGCACACAGCAGCCATAGATACAGAGTAACATATACCGAGAGTGACACCCGACACACAGCAGCCATAGATACAGAGTAACAGATACCGAGAGTGACACCCGACACACAGCAGCCATAGATACAGAGTAACAGATACCGAGAGTGACACCCGACACACAGCAGCCATAGATACAGAATAACAGATACCGAGAATGACACCCGACACACAGCAGCCATAGATACAGAGTAACAGATACCGAGAGTGACACCCGACACACAGCAGCCATAGATACAGAATAACAGATACCGAGAATGACACCCGACACACAGCAGCCATAGATACAGAGTAACAGATACCGAGAGTGACACCCGACACACAGCAGCCATAGATACAGAGTAACAGATACCGAGAGTGACACCCGGCACACAGCAGCCATAGATACAGAATAACAGATACCGAGAATGGCACCCGACACACAGCAGCCATAGATACAGAGTAACAGATACCGAGAGTGACACCCGACCCACAGCAGCCACAGATACAGAGTAACAGATACCGAGAGTGACACCCGGCACACAGCAGCCATAGATACAGAGTAACAGATACCGAGAGTGACACCCGACACACAGCAGCCATAGATACAGAGTAACAGATACCGAGAGTGACACCCGACACACAGCAGCCATAGATACAGAGTAACAGATACCGAGAATGGCACCCGACACACAGCAGCCATAGATACAGAGTAACAGATACCGAGAGTGACACCCGGCACACAGCAGCCATAGATACAGAGTAACAGATACCGAGAATGGCACCCGACACACAGCAGCCATAGATACAGAGTAACAGATACCGAGAGTGACACCCGACACACAGCAGCCATAGATACAGAGTAACAGATACTGAGAGTGACACCCGGCACACAGCATCTATAGATACAGAGTAACAGATACCGAGAGTGACACCCGACACACAGCAGCCATAGATACAGAGTAACAGATACCGAGAATGACACCCAACACACAGCAGCCATAGATACAGAGTAACAGATACCGAGAGTGACACCCGGCACACAGCAGCCATAGATACAGAGTAACAGATACCGAGAGTGACACCCGACACACAGCAGCCATAGATACAGAGTAACAGATACCGAGAGTGACACCCGACACACAGCAGCCATAGATACAGAGTAACAGATACCGAGAGTGACACCCGACATACAGCAGCCATAGATACAGAGTAACAGATACCGAGAGTGACACCCGGCACACAGCAGCCATAGATACAGAGTAACAGATACCGAGACTGACACCCGGCACACAGCAGCCATAGATACAGAGTAACAGATACCGAGAGTGACACCCGACACACAGCAGCCATAGATACAGAGTAACAGATACCGAGAATGACACCCGACACACAGCAGCCATAGATACAGAGTAACAGATACCGAGAATGGCACACGACACACAGCAGCCATAGATACAGAGTAACAGATACCGAGAATGGCACCCGACATACAGCAGCCACAGATACAGAGTAACAGATACCGAGAGTGACACCCGACACACAGCAGCCATAGATACAGAGTAACAGATACCGAGAGTGACACCCGACACAGCAGCCATAGATACAGAGTAACAGATACCGAGAGTGACACCCGGCACACAGCAGCCATAGATACAGAGTAACAGATACCGAGAATGACACCCGACACACAGCAGCCATAGATACAGAGTAACAGATACCGAGAGTGACACCCGGCACACAGCAGCCATAGATACAGAGTAACAGATACCGAGAGTGACACCCGGCACACAGCAGCCATAGATACAGAGTAACAGATACCGAGAGTGACACCCGACACACAGCAGCCATAGATACAGAGTAACAGATACCGAGAGTGACACCCGGCACACAGCAGCCATAGATACAGAGTAACAGATACCGAGAGTGGCACCCGACACACAGCAGCCATAGATACAGAGTAACAGATACCGAGAGTGACACCCGACACAGCAGCCATAGATACAGAGTAACAGATACCGAGAGTGACACCCGGCACACAGCAGCCATAGATACAGAGTAACAGATACCGAGAATGACACCCGACACACAGCAGCCATAGATACAGAGTAACAGATACCGAGAGTGACACCCGGCACACAGCAGCCATAGATACAGAGTAACAGATACCGAGAGTGACACCCGGCACACAGCAGCCATAGATACAGAGTAACAGATACCGAGAGTGACACCCGGCACACAGCAGCCATAGATACAGTGTAACAGATACCGAGAGTGACACCCGGCACACAGCAGCCATAGATACAGAGTAACAG
Source organism: Gastrophryne carolinensis (assembly GCA_027917425.1). Lineage (NCBI taxonomy): Eukaryota > Metazoa > Chordata > Amphibia > Anura > Microhylidae > Gastrophryne > Gastrophryne carolinensis. The sequence continues at coordinate 456,288,625 of CM051238.1, forward strand.
ATACCGAGAATGACACCCGACACACAGCAGCCATAGATACAGAGTTACAGATACCGAGAGTGACACCCGACATACAGCAGCCATAGATACAGAGTAACAGATACCGAGAGTGACACCCGGCACACAGCAGCCATAGATACAGAGTAACAGATACCGAGAATAACACCCGACACACAGCAGCCATAGATACAGAGTAACAGATACCGAGAGCGACACCCGGAACACAGCAGCCATAGATACAGAGTAACAGATACCGAGAGTGACACCCGGCACACAGCAGCCATAGATACAGAGTAACAGATACCGAGAGTGACACCCGACACACAGCAGCCATAGATACAGAGTAACAGATACCGAGAGTGACACCCGACACACAGCAGCCATAGATACAGAGTAACAGATACCGAGAGTGACACCCGACACACAGCAGCCATAGATACAGAATAACAGATACCGAGAATGACACCCGACACACAGCAGCCATAGATACAGAGTAACAGATACCGAGAGTGACACCCGACACACAGCAGCCATAGATACAGAATAACAGATACCGAGAATGACACCCGACACACAGCAGCCATAGATACAGAGTAACAGATACCGAGAGTGACACCTGACACACAGCAGCCATAGATACAGAGTAACAGATACCGAGAGTGACACCTGACACACAGCAGCCATAGATACAGAGTAACAGATACCGAGAGTGACACCCGACACACAGCAGCCATAGATACAGAGTAACAGATACCGAGAGTGACACCCGACACACAGCAGCCATAGATACAGAGTAACAGATACCGAGAGTGACACCCGGCACACAGCAGCCATAGATACAGAATAACAGATACCGAGAATGGCACCCGACACACAGCAGCCATAGATACAGAGTAACAGATACCGAGAGTGACACCCGACACACAGCAGCCATAGATACAGAGTAACAGATACCGAGAGTGACACCCGGCACACAGCAGCCATAGATACAGAGTAACAGATACCGAGAGTGACACCCGACACAGCAGCCACAGATACAGAGTAACAGATACCGAGAGTGACACCCGACACACAGCAGCCATAGATACAGAGTAACAGATACCGAGAGTGACACCTGACACACAGCAGCCATAGATACAGAGTAACAGATACCGAGAGTGACACCCGACACACAGCAGCCATAGATACAGAATAACAGATACCGAGAGTGACACCCGGCACACAGCAGCCATAGATACAGAGTAACAGATACCGAGAATGGCACCCGACACACAGCAGCCATAGATACAGAGTAACAGATACCGAGAGTGACACCCGGCACACAGCATCCATAGATACAGAGTAACAGATACCGAGAGTGACACCTGACACACAGCAGCCATAGATACAGAGTAACAGATACCGAGAATGGCACCCGACACACAGCAGCCATAGATACAGAGTAACAGATACCGAGAGTGACACCCGGCACACAGCAGCCATAGATACAGAGTAACAGATACCGAGAGTGACACCCGACACACAGCAGCCATAGATACAGAGTAACAGATACCGAGAATGACACCCGACACACAGCAGTCATAGATACAGAGTAACAGATACCGAGAGTGACACCCGACACACAGCAGCCATAGATACAGAGTAACAGATACCGGGAATGACACCCAACACACAGCAGCCATAGATACAGAGTAACAGATACTGAGAGTGACACCCGGCACACAGCAGCCATAGATACAGAGTAACAGATACCGAGAGTGACACCCGACACACAGCAGCCATAGATACAGAGTAACAGATACCGAGAATGACACCCGACACACAGCAGCCATAGATACAGAGTAACAGATACCGAGAGTGACACCCGGCACACAGCAGCCATAGATACAGAGTAACAGATACCGAGAATGACACCGGCACACAGCATCCATAGATACAGAGTAACAGATACCGAGAGTGACACCCGACACAGCATCTATAGATACAGAGTAACAGATACCGAGAGTGACACACGGCACACAGCAGCCATAGATACAGAGTAACAGATACCGAGAGTGACACCCGACACACAGCAGCCATAGATACAGAGTAACAGATACCGAGAGTGACACCCGACACACAGCAGCCATAGATACAGAGTAACAGATACCGAGAGTGACACCCGGCACACAGCAGCCATAGATACAGAGTAACAGATACCGAGACTGACACCCGGCACACAGCAGCCATAGATACAGAGTAACAGATACCGAGACTGACACCCGGCACACAGCAGCCATAGATACAGAGTAACAGATACCGAGAGTGACACCCGACACACAGCAGCCATAGATACAGAGTAACAGATACCGAGACTGACACCCGGCACACAGCAGCCATAGATACAGTGTAACAGATACCGAGAGTGACACCCGGCACACAGCAGCCATAGATACAGAGTAACAGATACCGAGAGTGACACCCGACACACAGCAGCCACAGATACAGAGTAACAGATACCGAGAGTGACACCCGACACACAGCAGCCATAGATACAGAGTAACAGATACCGAGAATGGCACCCGACACACAGCAGCCATAGATACAGAGTAACAGATACCGAGAGTGACACCCGACACACAGCAGCCATAGATACAGAGTAACAGATACCGAGAGTGACACCCGGCACACAGCAGCCATAGATACAGAGTAACAGATACCGAGAGTGACACCCGACACACAGCAGCCACAGATACAGAGTAACAGATACCGAGAGTGACACCCGACACACAGCAGCCATAGATACAGAGTAACAGATACCGAGAATGGCACCCGACACACAGCAGCCATAGATACAGAGTAACAGATACCGAGAGTGACACCCGACACACAGCAGCCATAGATACAGAGTAACAGATACCGAGAATGACACCCGACACACAGCAGCCATAGATACAGAGTAACAGATACCGAGAGTGACACCCGACACACAGCAGCCATAGATACAGAGTAACAGATACCGAGAGTGACACCCGGCACACAGCAGCCATAGATACAGAGTAACAGATACCGAGACTGACACCCGGCACACAGCAGCCATAGATACAGAGTAACAGATACCGAGAGTGACACCCGGCACACAGCAGCCATAGATACAGAGTAACAGATACCGAGAGTGACACCCGACACACAGCAGCCATAGATACAGAGTAACAGATACCGAGACTGACACCCGGCACACAGCAGCCATAGATACAGTGTAACAGATACCGAGAGTGACACCCGACACACAGCAGCCATAGATACAGAGTAACAGATACCGAGAGTGACACCCGGCACACAGCAGCCATAGATACAGTGTAACAGATACCGAGAGTGACACCCGGCACACAGCAGCCATAGATACAGAGTAACAGATACCGAGAGTGACACCCGACATACAGCAGCCATAGATACAGAGTAACAGATACCGAGAATGACACCCGACACACAGCAGCCATAGATACAGAGTAACAGATACCGAGAATGACACCCGGCACACAGCAGCCATAGATACAGAGTAACAGATACCGAGAATGACACCCGACACACAGCAGCCATAGATACAGAGTAACAGATACCGAGAGTGACACCCGGCACACAGCAGCCATAGATACAGAGTAACAGATACCGAGAATAAAGCCCGACACACAGCAGCCATAGATACAGAGTAACAGATACCGAGAGTGACACCCGACACACAGCAGCCATAGATACAGAGTAACAGATACCGAGAGCGACACCCGGAACACAGCAGCCATAGATACAGAGTAACAGATACCGAGAGTGACACCCGGCACACAGCAGCCATAGATACAGAGTAACAGATACCGAGAGTGACACCCGGCACACAGCAGCCATAGATACAGAGTAACAGATACCGAGAGTGACACCCGACACAGCAGCCATAGATACAGAGTAACAGATACCGAGAGTGACACCCGACACAGCAGCCATAGATACAGAGTAACAGATACCGAGAGTGACACCCGACACACAGCAGCCATAGATACAGAGTAACAGATACCGAGAGTGACACCCGACACAGCAGCCATAGATACAGAGTAACAGATACCGAGAGTGACACCCGGCACACAGCAGCCATAGATACAGAGTAACAGATACCGAGAATGACACCCGACACACAGCAGCCATAGATACAGAGTAACAGATACCGAGAGTGACACCCGGCACACAGCAGCCATAGATACAGAGTAACAGATACCGAGAGTGACACCGACACACAGCAGCCATAGATACAGAGTAACAGATACCGAGAGTGACACCCGGCACACAGCAGCCATAGATACAGAGTAACAGATACCGAGAGTGACACCCGACACACAGCAGCCATAGATACAGAGTAACAGATACCGAGAGTGACACCCGGCACACAGCAGCCATAGATACAGTGTAACAGATACCGAGAGTGACACCCGGCACACAGCAGCCATAGATACAGAGTAACAGATACCGAGAATGACACCCGACACACAGCAGCCATAGATACAGAGTTACAGATACCGAGAGTGACACCCGACATACAGCAGCCATAGATACAGAGTAACAGATACCGAGAGTGACACCCGGCACACAGCAGCCATAGATACAGAGTAACAGATACCGAGAATAAAGCCCGACACACAGCAGCCATAGATACAGAGTAACAGATACCGAGAGTGACACCCGACACACAGCAGCCATAGATACAGAGTAACAGATACCGAGAGCGACACCCGGAACACAGCAGCCATAGATACAGAGTAACAGATACCGAGAGTGACACCCGGCACACAGCAGCCATAGATACAGAGTAACATATACCGAGAATGACACCCGACACACAGCAGCCATAGATACAGAGTTACAGATACCGAGAGTGACACCCGACATACAGCAGCCATAGATACAGAGTAACAGATACCGAGAGTGACACCCGGCACACAGCAGCCATAGATACAGAGTAACAGATACCGAGAATAACACCCGACACACAGCAGCCATAGATACAGAGTAACAGATACCGAGAGCGACACCCGGAACACAGCAGCCATAGATACAGAGTAACAGATACCGAGAGTGACACCCGGCACACAGCAGCCATAGATACAGAGTAACAGATACCGAGAGTGACACCCGACACACAGCAGCCATAGATACAGAGTAACAGATACCGAGAGTGACACCCAACACACAGCAGCCATAGATACAGAGTAACAGATACCGAGAGTGACACCCGACACACAGCAGCCATAGATACAGAATAACAGATACCGAGAATGACACCCGACACACAGCAGCCATAGATACAGAGTAACAGATACCGAGAGTGACACCCGACACACAGCAGCCATAGATACAGAGTAACAGATACCGAGAGTGACACCCGGCACACAGCAGCCATAGATACAGAATAACAGATACCGAGAATGGCACCCGACACACAGCAGCCATAGATACAGAGTAACAGATACCGAGAGTGACACCCGACACACAGCAGCCATAGATACAGAGTAACAGATACCGAGAGTGACACCCGGCACACAGCAGCCATAGATACAGAGTAACAGATACCGAGAGTGACACCCGGCACACAGCAGCCATAGATACAGAGTAACAGATACCGAGAGTGACACCCGGCACACAGCAGCCATAGATATAGAGTAACAGATACCGAGAATGACACCCGGCACACAGCAGCCATAGATACAGAGTAACAGATACCGAGAATGACACCCGACACACAGCAGCCATAGATACAGAGTAACAGATACCGGGAATGACACCCGACACACAGCAGCCATAGATACAGAGTAACAGATACCGAGAGTGACACCCGGCACACAGCAGCCATAGATACAGAGTAACAGATACCGAGAATAACACCCGACACACAGCAGCCATAGATACAGAGTAACAGATACCGAGAGCGACACCCGGAACACAGCAGCCATAGATACAGAGTAACAGATACCGAGAGTGACACCCGGCACACAGCAGCCATAGATACAGAGTAACAGATACCGAGAGTGACACCCGACACACAGCAGCCATAGATACAGAGTAACAGATACCGAGAGTGACACCCAACACACAGCAGCCATAGATACAGAGTAACAGATACCGAGAGTGACACCCGACACACAGCAGCCATAGATACAGAGTAACAGATACCGAGAGTGACACCCGACACACAGCAGCCATAGATACAGAGTAACAGATACCGAGAATGGCACCCGACACACAGCAGCCATAGATACAGAGTAACAGATACCGAGAATGACACCCGACACACAGCAGCCATAGATACAGAGTAACAGATACCGAGAATGGCACCCGACACACAGCAGCCATAGATACAGAGTAACAGATACCGAGAATGGCACCCGACATACAGCAGCCACAGATACAGAGTAACAGATACCGAGAGTGACACCCGGCACACAGCAGCCATAGATACAGAGTAACATATACCGAGAATGACACCCGACACACAGCAGCCATAGATACAGAGTTACAGATACCGAGAGTGACACCCGACATACAGCAGCCATAGATACAGAGTAACAGATACCGAGAGTGACACCCGGCACACAGCAGCCATAGATACAGAGTAACAGATACCGAGAATAACACCCGACACACAGCAGCCATAGATACAGAGTAACAGATACCGAGAGCGACACCCGGAACACAGCAGCCATAGATACAGAGTAACAGATACCGAGAGTGACACCCGGCACACAGCAGCCATAGATACAGAGTAACAGATACCGAGAGTGACACCCGACACACAGCAGCCATAGATACAGAGTAACAGATACCGAGAGTGACACCCAACACACAGCAGCCATAGATACAGAGTAACAGATACCGAGAGTGACACCCGACACACAGCAGCCATAGATACAGAATAACAGATACCGAGAATGACACCCGACACACAGCAGCCATAGATACAGAGTAACAGATACCGAGAGTGACACCCGACACACAGCAGCCATAGATACAGAGTAACAGATACCGAGAGTGACACCCGGCACACAGCAGCCATAGATACAGAATAACAGATACCGAGAATGGCACCCGACACACAGCAGCCATAGATACAGAGTAACAGATACCGAGAGTGACACCCGACACACAGCAGCCATAGATACAGAGTAACAGATACCGAGAGTGACACCCGGCACACAGCAGCCATAGATACAGAGTAACAGATACCGAGAGTGACACCCGGCACACAGCAGCCATAGATACAGAGTAACAGATACCGAGAGTGACACCCGGCACACAGCAGCCATAGATATAGAGTAACAGATACCGAGAATGACACCCGGCACACAGCAGCCATAGATACAGAGTAACAGATACCGAGAATGACACCCGACACACAGCAGCCATAGATACAGAGTAACAGATACCGGGAATGACACCCGACACACAGCAGCCATAGATACAGAGTAACAGATACCGAGAGTGACACCCGACACACAGCAGCCATAGATACAGAGTAACAGATACCGAGAGTGACACCCGACACACAGCAGCCATAGATACAGAGTAACAGATACCGAGAGTGACACCCGACACACAGCAGCCATAGATACAGAGTAACAGATACCGAGAATGACACCCGACACACAGCAGCCATAGATACAGAGTAACAGATACCGAGAATGGCACCCGACACACAGCAGCCATAGATACAGAGTAACAGATACCGAGAATGGCACCCGACATACAGCAGCCACAGATACAGAGTAACAGATACCGAGAGTGACACCAGACACACAGCAGCCATAGATACAGAGTAACAGATACCGAGAATGGCACCCGACACACAGCAGCCATAGATACAGAGTAACAGATACCGAGAGTGACACCCGACACAGCAGCCATAGATACAGAGTAACAGATACCGAGAGTGACACCCGGCACACAGCAGCCATAGATACAGAGTAACAGATACCGAGAATGACACCCGACACACAGCAGCCATAGATACAGAGTAACAGATACCGAGAGTGACACCCGGCACACAGCAGCCATAGATACAGAGTAACAGATACCGAGAGTGACACCCGGCACACAGCAGCCATAGATACAGAGTAACAGATACCGAGAGTGACACCCGACACACAGCAGCCATAGATACAGAGTAACAGATACCGAGAGTGACACCCGGCACACAGCAGCCATAGATACAGTGTAACAGATACCGAGAGTGACACCCGGCACACAGCAGCCATAGATACAGAGTAACAGATACCGAGAATGACACCCGACACACAGCAGCCATAGATACAGAGTTACAGATACCGAGAGTGACACCCGACATACAGCAGCCATAGATACAGAGTAACAGATACCGAGAGTGACACCCGGCACACAGCAGCCATAGATACAGAGTAACAGATACCGAGAATAAAGCCCGACACACAGCAGCCATAGATACAGAGTAACAGATACCGAGAGTGACACCCGACACACAGCAGCCATAGATACAGAGTAACAGATACCGAGAGCGACACCCGGAACACAGCAGCCATAGATACCGAGTAACAGATACCGAGAGTGACACCCGGCACACAGCAGCCATAGATACAGAGTAACAGATACCGAGAGTGACACCCGACACACAGCAGCCATAGATACAGAGTAACAGATACCGAGAGTGACACCCGACACACAGCAGCCATAGATACAGAGTAACAGATACCGAGAGTGACACCCGACACACAGCAGCCATAGATACAGAGTAACAGATACCGAGAGCGACACCCGGAACACAGCAGCCATAGATACCGAGTAACAGATACCGAGAGTGACACCCGGCACACAGCAGCCATAGATACAGAGTAACAGATACCGAGAGTGACACCCGGCACACAGCAGCCATAGATACAGAGTAACAGATACCGAGAGTGACACCCGACACACAGCAGCCATAGATACAGAGTAACAGATACCGAGAGTGACACCCGGCACACAGCAGCCATAGATACAGAGTAACAGATACCGAGAGTGACCCCGGCACACAGCAGCCATAGATACAGAGTAACAGATACCGAGAGTGACACCCGGCACACAGCAGCCATAGATACAGAGTAACAGATACCGAGAGTGACACCCGACACACAGTAGCCATAGATACAGAGTAACAGATACCGAGAGTGACACCCGGCACACAGCAGCCATAGATACAGTGTAACAGATACCGAGAGTGACACCCGGCACACAGCAGCCATAGATACAGAGTAACAGATACCGAGAATGACACCCGACACACAGCAGCCATAGATACAGAGTTACAGATACCGAGAGTGACACCCGACATACAGCAGCCATAGATACAGAGTAACAGATACCGAGAGTGACACCCGGCACACAGCAGCCATAGATACAGAGTAACAGATACCGAGAATAACACCCGACACACAGCAGCCATAGATACAGAGTAACAGATACCGAGAGCGACACCCGGAACACAGCAGCCATAGATACAGAGTAACAGATACCGAGAGTGACACCCGGCACACAGCAGCCATAGATACAGAGTAACAGATACCGAGAGTGACACCCGACACACAGCAGCCATAGATACAGAGTAACAGATACCGAGAGTGACACCCAACACACAGCAGCCATAGATACAGAGTAACAGATACCGAGAGTGACACCCGACACACAGCAGCCTTAGATACAAAGTAACAGATACCGAGAATGACATCCGACACACAGCAGCCATAGATACAGAGTAACAGATACCGAGAATGACATCCGACACACAGCAGCCATAGATACAGAGAAACAGATACCGAGAGTGACACCCGGCACACAGCAGCCATAGATACAGAGTAACAGATACTGAGAGTGACACCCGACACACAGCAGCCATAGATACAGAATAACAGATACCGAGAATGACACCCGACACACAGCAGCCATAGATACAGAATAACAGATACCGAGAATGACACCCGACACACAGCAGCCATAGATACAGAGTAACAGATACCGAGAGTGACACCCGACACACAGCAGCCATAGATACAGAATAACAGATACCGAGAATGACACCCGACACACAGCAGCCATAGATACAGAGTAACAGATACCGAGAGTGACACCCGACACACAGCAGCCATAGATACAGAATAACAGATACCGAGAATGACACCCGACACACAGCAGCCATAGATACAGAGAAACAGATACCGAGAGTGACACCCGGCACACAGCAGCCATAGATACAGAGTAACAGATACCGAGAGTGACACCCGACACACAGCAACCATAGATACAGAGTAACAGATACCGAGAGTGACACCCGACACACAGCAGCCATAGATACAGAGTAACAGATATCGAGAGTGACACCCGGCACACAGCAGCCATAGATACAGAGTAACAGATACCGAGACTGACACCCGGCACACAGCAGCCATAGATACAGAGTAACAGATACCGAGACTGACACCCGGCACACAGCAGCCATAGATACAGAGTAACAGATACCGAGAGTGACACCCGACACACAGCAGCCATAGATACAGAGTAACAGATACCGAGACTGACACCCGGCACACAGCAGCCATAGATACAGTGTAACAGATACCGAGAGTGACACCCGACACACAGCAGCCATAGATACAGAGTAACAGATACCGAGAGTGACACCCGGCACACAGCAGCCATAGATACAGTGTAACAGATACCGAGAGTGACACCCGGCACACAGCAGCCATAGATACAGAGTAACAGATACCGAGAGTGACACCCGACATACAGCAGCCATAGATACAGAGTAACAGATACCGAGAATGACACCCGACACACAGCAGCCATAGATACAGAGTAACAGATACCGAGAATGACACCCGGCACACAGCAGCCATAGATACAGAGTAACAGATACCGAGAATGACACCCGACACACAGCAGCCATAGATACAGAGTAACAGATACCGAGAGTGACACCCGGCACACAGCAGCCATAGATACAGAGTAACAGATACCGAGAATAAAGCCCGACACACAGCAGCCATAGATACAGAGTAACAGATACCGAGAGTGACACCCGACACACAGCAGCCATAGATACAGAGTAACAGATACCGAGAGCGACACCCGGAACACAGCAGCCATAGATACAGAGTAACAGATACCGAGAGTGACACCCGGCACACAGCAGCCATAGATACAGAGTAACAGATACCGAGAGTGACACCCGGCACACAGCAGCCATAGATACAGAGTAACAGATACCGAGAGTGACACCCGACACAGCAGCCATAGATACAGAGTAACAGATACCGAGAGTGACACCCGACACAGCAGCCATAGATACAGAGTAACAGATACCGAGAGTGACACCCGACACACAGCAGCCATAGATACAGAGTAACAGATACCGAGAGTGACACCCGACACAGCAGCCATAGATACAGAGTAACAGATACCGAGAGTGACACCCGGCACACAGCAGCCATAGATACAGAGTAACAGATACCGAGAATGACACCCGACACACAGCAGCCATAGATACAGAGTAACAGATACCGAGAGTGACACCCGGCACACAGCAGCCATAGATACAGAGTAACAGATACCGAGAGTGACACCGACACACAGCAGCCATAGATACAGAGTAACAGATACCGAGAGTGACACCCGGCACACAGCAGCCATAGATACAGAGTAACAGATACCGAGAGTGACACCCGACACACAGCAGCCATAGATACAGAGTAACAGATACCGAGAGTGACACCCGGCACACAGCAGCCATAGATACAGTGTAACAGATACCGAGAGTGACACCCGGCACACAGCAGCCATAGATACAGAGTAACAGATACCGAGAATGACACCCGACACACAGCAGCCATAGATACAGAGTTACAGATACCGAGAGTGACACCCGACATACAGCAGCCATAGATACAGAGTAACAGATACCGAGAGTGACACCCGGCACACAGCAGCCATAGATACAGAGTAACAGATACCGAGAATAAAGCCCGACACACAGCAGCCATAGATACAGAGTAACAGATACCGAGAGTGACACCCGACACACAGCAGCCATAGATACAGAGTAACAGATACCGAGAGCGACACCCGGAACACAGCAGCCATAGATACAGAGTAACAGATACCGAGAGTGACACCCGGCACACAGCAGCCATAGATACAGAGTAACATATACCGAGAGTGACACCCGACACACAGCAGCCATAGATACAGAGTAACAGATACCGAGAGTGACACCCGACACACAGCAGCCATAGATACAGAGTAACAGATACCGAGAGTGACACCCGACACACAGCAGCCATAGATACAGAATAACAGATACCGAGAATGACACCCGACACACAGCAGCCATAGATACAGAGTAACAGATACCGAGAGTGACACCCGACACACAGCAGCCATAGATACAGAGTAACAGATACCGAGAGTGACACCCGACACACAGCAGCCATAGATACAGAATAACAGATACCGAGAATGGCACCCGACACACAGCAGCCATAGATACAGAGTAACAGATACCGAGAGTGACACCCGACACACAGCAGCCATAGATACAGAGTAACAGATACCGAGAGTGACACCCGGCACACAGCAGCCATAGATACAGAGTAACAGATACCGAGAGTGACACCCGACACACAGCAGCCACAGATACAGAGTAACAGATACCGAGAGTGACACCCGACACACAGCAGCCATAGATACAGAGTAACAGATACCGAGAATGGCACCCGACACACAGCAGCCATAGATACAGAGTAACAGATACCGAGAGTGACACCCGACACACAGCAGCCATAGATACAGAGTAACAGATACCGAGAGTGACACCCGGCACACAGCAGCCATAGATACAGAGTAACAGATACCGAGAGTGACACCCGACACACAGCAGCCACAGATACAGAGTAACAGATACCGAGAGTGACACCCGACACACAGCAGCCATAGATACAGAGTAACAGATACCGAGAATGGCACCCGACACACAGCAGCCATAGATACAGAGTAACAGATACCGAGAGTGACACCCGACACACAGCAGCCATAGATACAGAGTAACAGATACCGAGAGTGACACCCGACACACAGCAGCCATAGATACAGAGTAACAGATACCGAGAGTGACACCCGACACACAGCAGCCATAGATACAGAGTAACAGATACCGAGAGTGACACCCGGCACACAGCAGCCATAGATACAGAGTAACAGATACCGAGACTGACACCCGGCACACAGCAGCCATAGATACAGAGTAACAGATACCGAGACTGACACCCGGCACACAGCAGCCATAGATACAGAGTAACAGATACCGAGAGTGACACCCGACACACAGCAGCCATAGATACAGAGTAACAGATACCGAGACTGACACCCGGCACACAGCAGCCATAGATACAGTGTAACAGATACCGAGAGTGACACCCGACACACAGCAGCCATAGATACAGAGTAACAGATACCGAGAGTGACACCCGGCACACAGCAGCCATAGATACAGTGTAACAGATACCGAGAGTGACACCCGGCACACAGCAGCCATAGATACAGAGTAACAGATACCGAGAGTGACACCCGACATACAGCAGCCATAGATACAGAGTAACAGATACCGAGAGTGACACCCGGCACACAGCAGCCATAGATACAGAGTAACAGATACCGAGAATGACACCCGACACACAGCAGCCATAGATACAGAGTAACAGATACCGAGAATGACACCCGGCACACAGCAGCCATAGATACAGAGTAACAGATACCGAGAATGACACCCGACACACAGCAGCCATAGATACAGAGTAACAGATACCGAGAGTGACACCCGGCACACAGCAGCCATAGATACAGAGTAACAGATACCGAGAATAAAGCCCGACACACAGCAGCCATAGATACAGAGTAACAGATACCGAGAGTGACACCCGACACACAGCAGCCATAGATACAGAGTAACAGATACCGAGAGCGACACCCGGAACACAGCAGCCATAGATACAGAGTAACAGATACCGAGAGTGACACCCGGCACACAGCAGCCATAGATACAGAGTAACAGATACCGAGAGTGACACCCGACACAGCAGCCATAGATACAGAGTAACAGATACCGAGAGTGACACCCGGCACACAGCAGCCATAGATACAGAGTAACAGATACCGAGAATGACACCCGACACACAGCAGCCATAGATACAGAGTAACAGATACCGAGAGTGACACCCGGCACACAGCAGCCATAGATACAGAGTAACAGATACCGAGAGTGACACCGACACACAGCAGCCATAGATACAGAGTAACAGATACCGAGAGTGACACCCGGCACACAGCAGCCATAGATACAGAGTAACAGATACCGAGAGTGACACCCGACACACAGCAGCCATAGATACAGAGTAACAGATACCGAGAGTGACACCCGGCACACAGCAGCCATAGATACAGTGTAACAGATACCGAGAGTGACACCCGGCACACAGCAGCCATAGATACAGAGTAACAGATACCGAGAATGACACCCGACACACAGCAGCCATAGATACAGAGTTACAGATACCGAGAGTGACACCCGACATACAGCAGCCATAGATACAGAGTAACAGATACCGAGAGTGACACCCGGCACACAGCAGCCATAGATACAGAGTAACAGATACCGAGAATAAAGCCCGACACACAGCAGCCATAGATACAGAGTAACAGATACCGAGAGTGACACCCGACACACAGCAGCCATAGATACAGAGTAACAGATACCGAGAGCGACACCCGGAACACAGCAGCCATAGATACAGAGTAACAGATACCGAGAGTGACACCCGGCACACAGCAGCCATAGATACAGAGTAACATATACCGAGAGTGACACCCGACACACAGCAGCCATAGATACAGAGTAACAGATACCGAGAGTGACACCCGACACACAGCAGCCATAGATACAGAGTAACAGATACCGAGAGTGACACCCGACACACAGCAGCCATAGATACAGAATAACAGATACCGAGAATGACACCCGACACACAGCAGCCATAGATACAGAGTAACAGATACCGAGAGTGACACCCGACACACAGCAGCCATAGATACAGAATAACAGATACCGAGAATGACACCCGACACACAGCAGCCATAGATACAGAGTAACAGATACCGAGAGTGACACCCGACACACAGCAGCCATAGATACAGAGTAACAGATACCGAGAGTGACACCCGGCACACAGCAGCCATAGATACAGAATAACAGATACCGAGAATGGCACCCGACACACAGCAGCCATAGATACAGAGTAACAGATACCGAGAGTGACACCCGACCCACAGCAGCCACAGATACAGAGTAACAGATACCGAGAGTGACACCCGGCACACAGCAGCCATAGATACAGAGTAACAGATACCGAGAGTGACACCCGA
The DNA here is from genome assembly GCA_027917425.1 of Gastrophryne carolinensis. NCBI lineage: Eukaryota > Metazoa > Chordata > Amphibia > Anura > Microhylidae > Gastrophryne > Gastrophryne carolinensis. Next base: position 456,304,120 of record CM051238.1, read on the forward strand.
CACACAGCAGCCATAGATACAGAGTAACAGATACCGAGAGTGACACCCGACACACAGCAGCCATAGATACAGAGTAACAGATACCGAGAATGGCACCCGACACACAGCAGCCATAGATACAGAGTAACAGATACCGAGAGTGACACCCGGCACACAGCAGCCATAGATACAGAGTAACAGATACCGAGAATGGCACCCGACACACAGCAGCCATAGATACAGAGTAACAGATACTGAGAGTGACACCCGGCACACAGCATCTATAGATACAGAGTAACAGATACCGAGAGTGACACCCGACACACAGCAGCCATAGATACAGAGTAACAGATACCGAGAATGACACCCAACACACAGCAGCCATAGATACAGAGTAACAGATACCGAGAGTGACACCCGGCACACAGCAGCCATAGATACAGAGTAACAGATACCGAGAGTGACACCCGACACACAGCAGCCATAGATACAGAGTAACAGATACCGAGAGTGACACCCGACACACAGCAGCCATAGATACAGAGTAACAGATACCGAGAGTGACACCCGACATACAGCAGCCATAGATACAGAGTAACAGATACCGAGAGTGACACCCGGCACACAGCAGCCATAGATACAGAGTAACAGATACCGAGACTGACACCCGGCACACAGCAGCCATAGATACAGAGTAACAGATACCGAGAGTGACACCCGACACACAGCAGCCATAGATACAGAGTAACAGATACCGAGAATGACACCCGACACACAGCAGCCATAGATACAGAGTAACAGATACCGAGAATGGCACACGACACACAGCAGCCATAGATACAGAGTAACAGATACCGAGAATGGCACCCGACATACAGCAGCCACAGATACAGAGTAACAGATACCGAGAGTGACACCCGACACACAGCAGCCATAGATACAGAGTAACAGATACCGAGAGTGACACCCGACACAGCAGCCATAGATACAGAGTAACAGATACCGAGAGTGACACCCGGCACACAGCAGCCATAGATACAGAGTAACAGATACCGAGAATGACACCCGACACACAGCAGCCATAGATACAGAGTAACAGATACCGAGAGTGACACCCGGCACACAGCAGCCATAGATACAGAGTAACAGATACCGAGAGTGACACCCGGCACACAGCAGCCATAGATACAGAGTAACAGATACCGAGAGTGACACCCGACACACAGCAGCCATAGATACAGAGTAACAGATACCGAGAGTGACACCCGGCACACAGCAGCCATAGATACAGAGTAACAGATACCGAGAGTGGCACCCGACACACAGCAGCCATAGATACAGAGTAACAGATACCGAGAGTGACACCCGACACAGCAGCCATAGATACAGAGTAACAGATACCGAGAGTGACACCCGGCACACAGCAGCCATAGATACAGAGTAACAGATACCGAGAATGACACCCGACACACAGCAGCCATAGATACAGAGTAACAGATACCGAGAGTGACACCCGGCACACAGCAGCCATAGATACAGAGTAACAGATACCGAGAGTGACACCCGGCACACAGCAGCCATAGATACAGAGTAACAGATACCGAGAGTGACACCCGGCACACAGCAGCCATAGATACAGTGTAACAGATACCGAGAGTGACACCCGGCACACAGCAGCCATAGATACAGAGTAACAGATACCGAGAATGACACCCGACACACAGCAGCCATAGATACAGAGTTACAGATACCGAGAGTGACACCCGACATACAGCAGCCATAGATACAGAGTAACAGATACCGAGAGTGACACCCGGCACACAGCAGCCATAGATACAGAGTAACAGATACCGAGAATAACACCCGACACACAGCAGCCATAGATACAGAGTAACAGATACCGAGAGCGACACCCGGAACACAGCAGCCATAGATACAGAGTAACAGATACCGAGAGTGACACCCGGCACACAGCAGCCATAGATACAGAGTAACAGATACCGAGAGTGACACCCGACACACAGCAGCCATAGATACAGAGTAACAGATACCGAGAGTGACACCCGACACACAGCAGCCATAGATACAGAGTAACAGATACCGAGAGTGACACCCGACACACAGCAGCCATAGATACAGAATAACAGATACCGAGAATGACACCCGACACACAGCAGCCATAGATACAGAGTAACAGATACCGAGAGTGACACCCGACACACAGCAGCCATAGATACAGAATAACAGATACCGAGAATGACACCCGACACACAGCAGCCATAGATACAGAGTAACAGATACCGAGAGTGACACCTGACACACAGCAGCCATAGATACAGAGTAACAGATACCGAGAGTGACACCTGACACACAGCAGCCATAGATACAGAGTAACAGATACCGAGAGTGACACCCGACACACAGCAGCCATAGATACAGAGTAACAGATACCGAGAGTGACACCCGACACACAGCAGCCATAGATACAGAGTAACAGATACCGAGAGTGACACCCGGCACACAGCAGCCATAGATACAGAATAACAGATACCGAGAATGGCACCCGACACACAGCAGCCATAGATACAGAGTAACAGATACCGAGAGTGACACCCGACACACAGCAGCCATAGATACAGAGTAACAGATACCGAGAGTGACACCCGGCACACAGCAGCCATAGATACAGAGTAACAGATACCGAGAGTGACACCCGACACAGCAGCCACAGATACAGAGTAACAGATACCGAGAGTGACACCCGACACACAGCAGCCATAGATACAGAGTAACAGATACCGAGAGTGACACCTGACACACAGCAGCCATAGATACAGAGTAACAGATACCGAGAGTGACACCCGACACACAGCAGCCATAGATACAGAATAACAGATACCGAGAGTGACACCCGGCACACAGCAGCCATAGATACAGAGTAACAGATACCGAGAATGGCACCCGACACACAGCAGCCATAGATACAGAGTAACAGATACCGAGAGTGACACCCGGCACACAGCATCCATAGATACAGAGTAACAGATACCGAGAGTGACACCTGACACACAGCAGCCATAGATACAGAGTAACAGATACCGAGAATGGCACCCGACACACAGCAGCCATAGATACAGAGTAACAGATACCGAGAGTGACACCCGGCACACAGCAGCCATAGATACAGAGTAACAGATACCGAGAGTGACACCCGACACACAGCAGCCATAGATACAGAGTAACAGATACCGAGAATGACACCCGACACACAGCAGTCATAGATACAGAGTAACAGATACCGAGAGTGACACCCGACACACAGCAGCCATAGATACAGAGTAACAGATACCGGGAATGACACCCAACACACAGCAGCCATAGATACAGAGTAACAGATACTGAGAGTGACACCCGGCACACAGCAGCCATAGATACAGAGTAACAGATACCGAGAGTGACACCCGACACACAGCAGCCATAGATACAGAGTAACAGATACCGAGAATGACACCCGACACACAGCAGCCATAGATACAGAGTAACAGATACCGAGAGTGACACCCGGCACACAGCAGCCATAGATACAGAGTAACAGATACCGAGAATGACACCGGCACACAGCATCCATAGATACAGAGTAACAGATACCGAGAGTGACACCCGACACAGCATCTATAGATACAGAGTAACAGATACCGAGAGTGACACACGGCACACAGCAGCCATAGATACAGAGTAACAGATACCGAGAGTGACACCCGACACACAGCAGCCATAGATACAGAGTAACAGATACCGAGAGTGACACCCGACACACAGCAGCCATAGATACAGAGTAACAGATACCGAGAGTGACACCCGGCACACAGCAGCCATAGATACAGAGTAACAGATACCGAGACTGACACCCGGCACACAGCAGCCATAGATACAGAGTAACAGATACCGAGACTGACACCCGGCACACAGCAGCCATAGATACAGAGTAACAGATACCGAGAGTGACACCCGACACACAGCAGCCATAGATACAGAGTAACAGATACCGAGACTGACACCCGGCACACAGCAGCCATAGATACAGTGTAACAGATACCGAGAGTGACACCCGACACACAGCAGCCATAGATACAGAGTAACAGATACCGAGAGTGACACCCGGCACACAGCAGCCATAGATACAGTGTAACAGATACCGAGAGTGACACCCGGCACACAGCAGCCATAGATACAGAGTAACAGATACCGAGAGTGACACCCGACATACAGCAGCCATAGATACAGAGTAACAGATACCGAGAATGACACCCGACACACAGCAGCCATAGATACAGAGTAACAGATACCGAGAATGACACCCGGCACACAGCAGCCATAGATACAGAGTAACAGATACCGAGAATGACACCCGACACACAGCAGCCATAGATACAGAGTAACAGATACCGAGAGTGACACCCGGCACACAGCAGCCATAGATACAGAGTAACAGATACCGAGAGTGACACCCGGCACACAGCAGCCATAGATACAGAGTTACAGATACCGAGAGTGACACCAACACACAGCAGCCATAGATACAGAGTAACAGATACCGAGAATGACACCTGACACACAGCAGCCATAGATACAGAGTAACAGATACCGAGAGTGACACCCGGCACACAGCAGCCATAGATACAGAGTAACAGATACCGAGAGTGACACCCGGCACACAGCAGCCATAGATACAGAGTAACAGATACCGAGAGTGACACCTGATATACAGCAGCCATAGATACAGAGTAACAGATACCGAGAGTGACACCCGGCACACAGCAGCCATAGATACAGAGTAACAGATACCGAGAGTGACACCTGATATACAGCAGCCATAGATACAGAGTAACAGATACCGAGAGTGACACCCGGCACACAGCAGCCATAGATACAGAGTAACAGATACCGAGAGTGACACCCGGCACACAGCAGCCATAGATACAGAGTAACAGATACTGAGAATGACACCCGACACACAGCAGCCATAGATACAGAGTAACAGATACCGAGAACGACACCCGGCACACAGCAGCCATAGATACAGAGTAACAGATACCGAGAGTGACACCCGACACACAGCAGCCATAGATACAGAGTAACAGATACCGAGAGTGACACCCGGCACACAGCAGCCATAGATACAGAGTAACAGATACTGAGAGTGACACCCGACACACAGCAGCCATAGATACAGAGTAACAGATACTGAGAATGACACCCTGCACACAGCAGCCATAGATACAGAGTAACAGATACCGAGAGTGACACACAACACACAGCAGCCATAGATACAGAGTAACAGATACCGAGAGTGACACACGACACACAGCAGCCATAGATACAGAGTAACAGATACCGAGAGTGACACACGACACACAGCAGCCATAGATACAGAGTAACAGATACCGAGAGTGACACACGACACACAGCAGCCATAGATACAGAGTAACAGATACCGAGAGTGACACCCGGCACACAGCAGCCATAGATACAGAGTAACAGATACCGAGAGTGACACACGGCACACAGCAGCCATAGATACAGAGTAACAGATACCGAGAGTGACACCCGGCACACAGCAGCCATAGATACAGAGTAACAGATACCGAGAGTGACACCCGACACACAGCAGCCATAGATACAGAGTAACAGATACCGGGAATGACACCCGGCACACAGCAGCCATAGATACAGAGTAACAGATACCGAGAGTGAAAACCGACACACAGCAGCCATAGATACAGAGTAACAGATACCGAGAGTGACACCCGGCACACAGCAGCCATAGATACAGAGTAACAGATACCGAGAATGACACCCGGCACAGCAGCCATAGATACAGAGTAACAGATACCGAGAGTGACACCGACACACAGCAGCCATAGATACAGAGTAACAGATACCGAGAGTGACACCCGGCACACAGCAGCCATAGATACAGAGTAACAGATACCGAGAGTGACACCGACACACAGCAGCCATAGATACAGAGTAACAGATACCGAGAGTGACACCCGGCACACAGCAGCCATAGATACAGAGTAACAGATACCGAGAGTGACACCCGACACACAGTAGCCATAGATACAGAGTAACAGATACCGAGAGTGACACCCGGCACACAGCAGCCATAGATACAGAGTAACAGATACCGAGAGTGACACCCGACACACAGCAGCCATAGATACAGAGTAACAGATACCGAGAGTGACACCCGGCACACAGCAGCCATAGATACAGAGTAACAGATACCGAGACTGACACCCGGCACACAGCAGCCATAGATACAGAGTAACAGATACCGAGACTGACACCCGGCACACAGCAGCCATAGATACAGAGTAACAGATACCGAGAGTGACACCCGACACACAGCAGCCATAGATACAGAGTAACAGATACCGAGACTGACACCCGGCACACAGCAGCCATAGATACAGTGTAACAGATACCGAGAGTGACACCCGACACACAGCAGCCATAGATACAGAGTAACAGATACCGAGAGTGACACCCGGCACACAGCAGCCATAGATACAGTGTAACAGATACCGAGAGTGACACCCGGCACACAGCAGCCATAGATACAGAGTAACAGATACCGAGAGTGACACCCGACATACAGCAGCCATAGATACAGAGTAACAGATACCGAGAATGACACCCGACACACAGCAGCCATAGATACAGAGTAACAGATACCGAGAATGACACCCGGCACACAGCAGCCATAGATACAGAGTAACAGATACCGAGAATGACACCCGACACACAGCAGCCATAGATACAGAGTAACAGATACCGAGAGTGACACCCGGCACACAGCAGCCATAGATACAGAGTAACAGATACCGAGAGTGACACCCGGCACACAGCAGCCATAGATACAGAGTTACAGATACCGAGAGTGACACCAACACACAGCAGCCATAGATACAGAGTAACAGATACCGAGAGTGACAACCGACACACAGCATCCATAGATACAGAGTAACAGATACGAGAGTGACACCCGACACACAGCAGCCATAGATACAGAGTAACAGATACCGAGAGTGACACCCGACACACAGCAGCCATAGATACAGAGTAACAGATACCGAGAGTGACACCCGGCACACAGCAGCCATAGATACAGAGTAACAGATACCGAGAGTGACACCCGGCACACAGCAGCCATAGATACAGAGTAACAGATACCGAGAGTGACACCTGATATACAGCAGCCATAGATACAGAGTAACAGATACCGAGAGTGACACCCGGCACACAGCAGCCATAGATACAGAGTAACAGATACCGAGAGTGACACCCGGCACACAGCAGCCATAGATACAGAGTAACAGATACTGAGAATGACACCCGACACACAGCAGCCATAGATACAGAGTAACAGATACCGAGAACGACACCCGGCACACAGCAGCCATAGATACAGAGTAACAGATACCGAGAGTGACACCCGACACACAGCAGCCATAGATACAGAGTAACAGATACCGAGAGTGACACCCGGCACACAGCAGCCATAGATACAGAGTAACAGATACCGAGAATGACACCCGGCACAAAGCAGCCATAGATACAGAGTAACAGATACTGAGAATGACACCCTGCACACAGCAGCCATAGATACAGAGTAACAGATACCGAGAGTGACACACAACACACAGCAGCCATAGATACAGAGTAACAGATACCGAGAGTGACACACGACACACAGCAGCCATAGATACAGAGTAACAGATACCGAGAGTGACACACGACACACAGCAGCCATAGATACAGAGTAACAGATACCGAGAGTGACACACGACACACAGCAGCCATAGATACAGAGTAACAGATACCGAGAGTGACACCCGACACACAGCAGCCATAGATACAGAGTAACAGATACCGGGAATGACACCCGGCACACAGCAGCCATAGATACAGAGTAACAGATACCGAGAGTGACACCCGGCACACAGCAGCCATAGATACAGAGTAACAGATACCGAGAGTGACACACGGCACACAGCAGCCATAGATACAGAGTAACAGATACCGAGAGTGACACCCGGCACACAGCAGCCATAGATACAGAGTAACAGATACCGAGAGTGACACCCGACACACAGCAGCCATAGATACAGAGTAACAGATACCGGGAATGACACCCGGCACACAGCAGCCATAGATACAGAGTAACAGATACCGAGAGTGAAAACCGACACACAGCAGCCATAGATACAGAGTAACAGATACCGAGAGTGACACCCGGCACACAGCAGCCATAGATACAGAGTAACAGATACCGAGAGTGACACCCGACACACAGCAGCCATAGATACAGAGTAACAGATACCGAGAGTGACACCCGATATACAGCAGCCATAGATACAGAGTAACAGATACCGAGAATGACACCCGGCACAGCAGCCATAGATACAGAGTAACAGATACCGAGAGTGACACCGACACACAGCAGCCATAGATACAGAGTAACAGATACCGAGAGTGACACCCGGCACACAGCAGCCATAGATACAGAGTAACAGATACCGAGAGTGACACCCGACACACAGCAGCCATAGATACAGAGTAACAGATACCGAGAGTGACACCCGACACAGCAGCCATAGATACAGAGTAACAGATACCGAGATTGACACCTGATATACAGCAGCCATAGATACAGAGTAACAGATACCGAGAGTGACACCTGATATACAGCAGCCATAGATACAGAGTAACAGATACCGAGAGTGACATCCGACACACAGCAGCCATAGATACAGAGTAACAGATACCGAGAGTGACACCCGACACACAGCAGCCATAGATACAGAGTAACAGATACCGAGAGTGACACCCGACACACAGCAGCCATAGATACAGAGTAACAGATACCGAGAGTGACACCTGACACACAGCAGCCATAGATACAGAGTAACAGATACCGAGAGTGACACCCGGCACACAGCAGCCATAGATACAGAGTAACAGATACCGAGAGTGACACCCGGCACACAGCAGCCATAGATACAGAGTAACAGATACCGAGAATGACACCCGACACACAGCAGCCATAGATACAGAGTAACAGATACCGAGAGTGACACCCGACACACAGCAGCCATAGATACAGAGTAACAGATACCGAGAGTGACACCCGACACACAGCAGCCATAGATACAGAGTAACAGATACCGAGAGTGACACCCGGCACACAGCAGCCATAGATACAGAGTAACAGATACCGAGAGGGACACCCGACACACAGCAGCCATAGATACAGAGTAACAGATACCGAGAGTGACACCCGACACACAGCAGCCATAGATACAGAGTAACAGATACCGAGAGTGACACCCGGCACACAGCAGCCATAGATACAGAGTAACAGATACCGAGAGTGACACCCGACATACAGCAGCCATAGATACAGAGTAACAGATACCGAGAGTGACACCCGACACACAGCAGCCATAGATACAGAGTAACAGATACCGAGAGTGACACCCAGCACACAGCAGCCATAGATACAGAGTAACAGATACCGAGAGTGACACCCGATACACAGCAGCCATAGATACAGAGTAACAGATACCGAGAATGACACCCGACACACAGCAGCCATAGATACAGAGTAACAGATACCGAGAATGACACCCGGCACACAGCAGCCATAGATACAGAGTAACAGATACCGAGAGTAACACCTGACACACAGCAGCCATAGATACAGAGTAACAGATACCGAGAGTGACACCCGGCACACAGCAGCCATAGATACAGAGTAACAGATACCGAGAGTGACACCTGACACACAGCAGCCATAGATACAGAGTAACAGATACCGAGAGTGACACCCGACACACAACAGCCATAGATACAGAGTAACAGATACCGAGAATGACACCCGGCACACAGCAGCCATAGATACAGAGTAACAGATACCGAGAGTGACACCCGACACACAGCAGCCATAGATACAGAGTAACAGATACCGAGAATGACACCCGGCACACAGCAGCCATAGATACAGAGTAACAGATACCGAGAGTGACACCCGGCACACAGCAGCCATAGATACAGAGTAACAGATACCGAGAGTGACACCCGACATACAGCAGCCACAGATACAGAGTAACAGATACCGAGAGTGACACCCGGCACACAGCAGCCATAGATACAGAGTAACAGATACTGAGAGTGACACCCGGCACACAGCAGCCATAGATACAGAGTAACAGATACCGAGAGTGACACCCGGCACACAGCAGCCATAGATACAGAGTAACAGATACCGAGAGTGACGCCCGGCACACAGCAGCCATAGATACAGAGTAACAGATACCGAGAATGACACTCGGCACACAGCAGCCATAGATACAGAGTAACAGATACCGAGAATGACACCTGACACAGCAGCCATAGATACAGAGTAACAGATACCGAGAATGACACCCGGCACACAGCAGCCATAGATACAGAGTAACAGATACCGAGAGTGACACCCGACACACAGCAGCCATAGATACAGAGTAACAGATACCGAGAGTGACACCCGACACACAGCAGCCATAGATACAGAGTAACAGATACCGAGAGTGACACCCGACACACAGCAGCCATAGATACAGAGTAACAGATACCGAGAGTGACACCCGACACACAGCAGCCATAGATACAGAGTAACAGATACTGAGAGTGACACCCGGCACACAGCATCTATAGATACAGAGTAACAGATACCGAGAGTGACACCCGACACACAGCAGCCATAGATACAGAGTAACAGATACCGAGACTGACACCCGGCACACAGCAGCCATAGATACAGTGTAACAGATACCGAGAGTGACACCCGACACACAGCAGCCATAGATACAGAGTAACAGATACCGAGAGTGACACCCGACATACAGCAGCCATAGATACAGAGTAACAGATACCGAGAATGACACCCGACACACAGCAGCCATAGATATGGAGTAACAGATACCGAGAGTGACACCCGACACACAGCAGCCATAGATACAGAGTAACAGATACCGAGAGTGACACCCGACACACAGCAGCCATAGATACAGAGTAACAGATACCGAGAGTGACACCCGACACACAGCTGCCATAGATACAGAGTAACAGATACCGAGAGTGACACCCGACACACAGCAGCCATAGATACAGAGTAACAGATACCGAGAGTGACACCCGACACACAGCAGCCATAGATACAGAGTAACAGATACCGAGAGTGACACCCGGCACACAGCAGCCATAGATACAGAGTAACAGATACCGAGAGTGACACACGACACACAGCAGCCATAGATACAGAGTAACAGATACCGAGAATGGCACCCGACACACAGCAGCCATAGATACAGAGTAACAGATACCGAGAGTGACACCTGACACACAGCAGCCATAGATACAGACTAACAGATACTGAGAGTGACACCCGGCACACAGCATCTATAGATACAGAGTAACAGATACCGAGAGTGACACCCGACACACAGCAGCCATAGATACAGAGTAACAGATACCGAGACTGACACCCGGCACACAGCAGCCATAGATACAGTGTAACAGATACCGAGAGTGACACCCGGCACACAGCAGCCATAGATACAGAGTAACAGATACCGAGAGTGACACCGACACACAGCAGCCATAGATACAGAGTAACAGATACCGAGAGTGACACCCGACACACAGCAGCCATAGATACAGAGTAACAGATACCGAGAGTGACACCCGACACACAACAGCCATAGATACAGAGTAACAGATACCGAGAGTGACACCCGGCACACAGCAGCCATAGATACAGAGTAACAGATACCGAGAGTGACACCCGACACACAACAGCCATAGATACAGAGTAACAGATACCGAGAGTGACACCCGACACACAGCAGCCATAGATACAGAGTAACAGATACCGAGAGTGACACCCGACACACAACAGCCATAGATACAGAGTAACAGATACCGAGAGTGACACTCGGCACACAGCAGCCATAGATACAGAGTAACAGATACCGAGAATGACACCCGACACACACCAGCCATAGATACAGAGTAACAGATACCGAGAATAACACCCGACACACAGCAGCCATAGATACAGAGTAACAGATACCGAGAGTGACACCCGGCACACAGCAGCCATAGATACAGAGTAACAGATACCGAGAGTGACACCGACACACAGCAGCCATAGATACAGAGTAACAGATACCGAGAGTGACACCCGGCACACAGCAGCCATAGATACAGAGTAACAGATACCGAGAGTGACACCCGGCACACAGCAGCCATAGATACAGAGTAACAGATACCGAGAGTGACACCCGGCACACAGCAGCCATAGATACAGAGTAACAGATACCGAGAGTGACACCCGGCACACAGCAGCCATAGATACAGAGTAACAGATACTGAGAATGACACCCGACACACAGCAGCCATAGATACAGAGTAACAGATACCGAGAACGACACCCGGCACACAGCAGCCATAGATACAGAGTAACAGATACCGAGAGTGACACCCGACACACAGCAGCCATAGATACAGAGTAACAGATACCGAGAGTGACACCCGGCACACAGCAGCCATAGATACAGAGTAACAGATACCGAGAGTGACACCCGACACACAGCAGCCATAGATACAGAGTAACAGATACCGAGAGTGACACCCGACACACAGCAGCCATAGATACAGAGTAACAGATACCGAGAGTGACACCCGACACACAGCAGCCATAGATACAGAGTAACAGATACCGAGAGTGACACACAACACACAGCAGCCATAGATACAGAGTAACAGATACCGAGAGTGACACCCGGCACACAGCAGCCATAGATACAGAGTAACAGATACCGAGAGTGACACCCGGCACACAGCAGCCATAGATACAGAGTAACAGATACCGAGAGTGACACACGACACACAGCAGCCATAGATACAGAGTAACAGATACTGAGAGTGACACACGACACACAGCAGCCATAGATACAGAGTAACAGATACCGAGAGTGACACCCGACACACAGCAGCCATAGATACAGAGTAACAGATACCGGGAATGACACCCGGCACACAGCAGCCATAGATACAGAGTAACAGATACCGAGAGTGACACCCGGCACACAGCAGCCATAGATACAGAGTAACAGATACCGAGAGTGACACACGGCACACAGCAGCCATAGATACAGAGTAACAGATACCGAGAGTGACACCCGGCACACAGCAGCCATAGATACAGAGTAACAGATACCGAGAATGACACCCGACACACAGCAGCCATAGATACAGAGTAACAGATACCGAGAGTGACACCCGACACACAGCAGCCATAGATACAGAGTAACAGATACCGAGAGTGACACCCGGCACACAGCAGCCATAGATACAGAGTAACAGATACCGAGAGTGACACCCGACACACAGCAGCCATAGATACAGAGTAACAGATACCGAGAGTGAAACCCGACACACAGCAGCCATAGATACAGAGTAACAGATACCGAGAGTGACACCCGGCACACAGCAGCCATAGATACAGAGTAACAGATACCGAGAGTGACACCCGACACACAGCAGCCATAGATACAGAGTAACAGATACCGAGAGTGAGACACGACACACAGCAGCCATAGATACAGAGTAACAGATACCGAGAGTGACACACGACACACAGCAGCCATAGATACAGAGTAACCGATACCGAGAGTGACACCCGACACACAGCAGCCATAGATCCAGAGTAACAGATACCGAGAGTGACACCCGATATACAGCAGCCATAGATACAGAGTAACAGATACCGAGAATGACACCCGGCACAGCAGCCATAGATACAGAGTAACAGATACCGAGAGTGACACCCGACACACAGCAGCCATAGATACAGAGTAACAGATACCGAGAGTGACACCCGGCACACAGCAGCCATAGATACAGAGTAACAGATACCGAGAGTGACACCTGATATACAGCAGCCATAGATACAGAGTAACAGATACCGAGAACGACACCCGGCACACAGCAGCCATAGATACAGAGTAACAGATACCGAGAATGACACCCGGCACACAGCAGCCATAGATACAGAGTAACAGATACCGAGAGTGACACCCGACACAGCAGCCATAGATACAGAGTAACAGATACCGAGAGTGACACCTGATATACAGCAGCCATAGATACAGAGTAACAGATACCGAGAACGACACCCGGCACACAGCAGCCATAGATACAGAGTAACAGATACCGAGAGTGACACCCGACACAGCAGCCATAGATACAGAGTAACAGATACCGAGAGTGACACCGACACACAGCAGCCATAGATACAGAGTAACAGATACCGAGAATGACACCCGGCACACAGCAGCCATAGATACAGAGTAACAGATACCGAGAGTGACACCCGGCACACAGCAGCCATAGATACAGAGTAACAGATACCGAGAGTGACACCTGATATACAGCAGCCATAGATACAGAGTAACAGATACCGAGAACGACACCCGGCACACAGCAGCCATAGATACAGAGTAACAGATACCGAGAATGACACCGGCACACAGCAGCCATAGATACAGAGTAACAGATACCGAGAATGACACCCGACACACAGCAGCCATAGATACAGAGTAACAGATACCGAGAGTGACACCTGATATACAGCAGCCATAGATACAGAGTAACAGATACCGAGAACGACACCCGGCACACAGCAGCCATAGATACAGAGTAACAGATACCGAGAGTGACACCCGGCACACAGCAGCCATAGATACAGAGTAACAGATACCGAGAGTGACACCCAGCACACAGCAGCCATAGATACAGAGTAACAGATACCGAGAGTGACACCTGACACACAGCAGCCATAGATACAGAGTAACAGATACCGAGAGTGACACCGACACACAGCAGCCATAGATACAGAGTAACAGATACCGAGAATGACACCCGGCACACAGCATCCATAGATACAGAGTAACAGATACCGAGAGTGACACCGACACACAGCAGCCATAGATACAGAGTAACAGATACCGAGAGTGACACCCGGCACACAGCAGCCATAGATACAGAGTAACAGATACCGAGAATGACACCCGGCACACAGCATCCATAGATACAGAGTAACAGATACCGAGAATAACACCCGACACACAGCAGTCATAGATACAGAGTAACAGATACCGAGAGTGGCACCAGACACACAGCAGCCATAGATACAGAGTAACAGATACCGAGAGTGACACCCGACACACAGCAGCCATAGATACAGAGTAACAGATACCGAGAGTGACACCCGACACACAGCAGCCATAGATACAGAGTAACAGATACCGAGAGTGACACCCGACACACAGCAGCCATAGATACAGAGTAACAGATACCGAGAATGACACTCGGCACACAGCAGCCATAGATACAGAGTAACAGATACCGAGAGTGACACCCGGCACACAGCAGCCATAGATACAGAGTAACAGATACCGAGAATAACACCCGACACACAGCAGCCATAGATACAGAGTAACAGATACCGAGAGTGACACCTGACACAGCAGCCATAGATACAGAGTAACAGATACCGAGAGTGACACCCGACACACAGCAGCCATAGATACAGAGTAACAGATACCGGGAGTGACACCCGACACACAGCAGCCATAGATACAGAGTAACAGATACCGGGAGTGACACCCGACACACAGCAGCCATAGATACAGAGTAACAGATACCGGGAGTGACACCCGACACACAGCAGCCATAGATACAGAGTAACAAATACCGAGAGTGACACCCTGCACACAGCAGCCATAGATACAGAGTAACAGATACCGAGAGTGACACCCAGCACACAGCAGCCATAGATACAGAGTAACAGATACCGAGAATGACACTTGGCACACAGCAGCCATAGATACAGAGTAACAGATACCGAGAGTGACACCTGACACAGCAGCCATAGATACAGAGTAACAGATACCGGGAGTGACACCCGACACACAGCAGCCATAGATACAGAGTAACAGATACCGAGAGTGACACCCGACACACAGCAGGCATAGATACAGAGTAACAGATACCGAGAGTGACACCCGACACACAGCAGCCATAGATACAGAGTAACAGATACCGAGAGTGACACCCGACACACAGCAGCCATAGATACAGAGTAACAGATACCGAGAGTGACACCCGGCACACAGCAGCCATAGATACAGAGTAACAGATACCGAGAGTGACACCCGACACACAGCAGCCATAGATACAGAGTAACAGATACCGAGAGTGACACCCGGCACACAGCAGCCATAGATACAGAGTAACAGATACCGAGAGTGACACCGACACACAGCAGCCATAGATACAGAGTAACAGATACCGAGAGTGACACCCGGCACACAGCAGCCATAGATACAGAGTAACAGATACCGAGAATGACACCCGATACACAGCAGCCATAGATACAGAGTAACAGATACCGAGAGTGACACCCGGAACACAGCAGCCATAGATACAGAGTAACAGATACCGAGAATAACACCCGACACACAGCAGCCATAGATACAGAGTAACAGATACCGAGAGTGACACCCGACACACACAGCAGCCATAGATACAGAGTAACAGATACCGAGAGTGACACCCGGCACACAGCAGCCATAGATAAGGAGTAACAGATACCGAGAGTGACACCCGACACACAGCAGCCATAGATACAGAGTAACAGATACCGAGAGTGACACCCGGCACACAGCAGCCATAGATAAGGAGTAACAGATACCGAGAGTGACACCCGACACACAGCAGCCATAGATACAGAGTAACAGATACCGAGAGTGACACCCGCACACAGCAGCCATAGATACAGAGTAACAGATACCGAGAGTGACACCCGACACACAGCAGCCATAGATACAGAGTAACAGATACCGAGAATGACACCCGACACACAGCAGCCATAGATACAGAGTAACAGATACCGAGAGTGACACCCGGCACACAGCAGCCATAGATACAGAGTAACAGATACCGAGAGTGACACCCGGCACACAGCAGCCATAGATACAGAGTAACAGATACCGAGAGTGACACCCTGCACACAGCAGCCATAGATACAGAGTAACAGATACTGAGAGTGACACCCGGCACACAGCAGCCATAGATACAGAGTAACAGATACCGAGAGTGACACCCGGCACACAGCAGTCATAGATACAGAGTAACAGATACCGAGAGTGACACCCGGCACACAGCAGCCATAGATACAGAGTAACAGATACCGAGAGTGACACCCGGCACACAGCAGTCATAGATACAGAGTAACAGATACCGAGAGTGACACCTGACACACAGCAGCCATAGATACAGAGTAACAGATACCGAGAGTGACACCCGGCACACAGCAGCCATAGATACAGAGTAACAGATACCGAGAGTGACACCCGGCACACAGCAGTCATAGATACAGAGTAACAGATACCGAGAGTGACACCTGACACACAGCAGCCATAGATACAGAGTAACAGATACCGAGAGTGACACCCGGCACACAGCAGCCATAGATACAGAGTAACAGATACCGAGAATGACACCCGACACACAGCAGCCATAGATACAGAGTAACAGATACCGAGAGTGACACCCGGCACACAGCAGCCATAGATACAGAGTAACAGATACCGAGAGTGACACCCGGCACACAGCAGCCATAGATACAGAGTAACAGATACCGAGAGTGACACACGACACACAGCAGCCATAGATACAGAGTAACAGATACCGAGAGTGACACCCGACACACAGCAGCCATAGATACAGAGTAACAGATACCGAGAGTGACACCCGACACACAGCAGCCATAGATACAGAGTAACAGATACCGAGAGTGACACCCGACACACAGCAGCCATAGATACAGAGTAACAGATACCGAGAATGACACCCGACACACAGCAGCCATAGATACAGAGTAACAGATACCGAGAGTGACACCCGACACACAGCAGCCATAGATAGAGTAACAGATACCGAGAGTGACACCCGGCACACAGCAGCCATAGATACAGAGTAACAGATACCGAGAGTGACACCCGACACACAGCAGCCATAGATACAGAGTAACAGATACCGAGAGTGACACCCGACACACAGCAGCCATAGATACAGAGTAACAGATACCGAGAATGACACCCGACACACAGCATCCATAGATACAGAGTAACAGATACCGAGAGTGACACCCGACACACAGCAGCCATAGATAGAGTAACAGATACCGAGAGTGACACCCGATATACAGCAGCCATAGATACAGAGTAACAGATACCGGGAGTGACACCCGACACACAGCAGCCATAGATACAGAGTAACAGATACCGAGAGTGACACCCAGCACACAGCAGCCATAGATACAGAGTAACAGATACCGAGAGTGACACCCGACACACAGCAGCCATAGATACAGAGTAACAGATACCGAGAATGACACTCGGCACACAGCAGCCATAGATACAGAGTAACAGATACCGAGAGTGACACCCGACACACAGCAGCCATAGATACAGAGTAACAGATACCGAGAGTGACACCCGACACACAGCAGCCATAGATACAGAGTAACAGATACCGAGAGTGACACCTGACACAGCAGCCATAGATACAGAGTAACAGATACCGAGAGTGACACCCGACACAGCAGCCATAGATACAGAGTAACAGATACCGAGAGTGACACCCAGCACACAGCAGCCATAGATACAGAGTAACAGATACCGAGAGTGACACCCGACACACAGCAGCCATAGATAGAGTAACAGATACCGAGAGTGACACCCGATATACAGCAGCCATAGATACAGAGTAACAGATACCGAGAGTGACACCCGACACAGCAGCCATAGATACAGAGTAACAGATACCGAGAGTGACACCCAGCACACAGCAGCCATAGATACAGAGTAACAGATACCGAGAGTGACACCCAGCACACAGCAGCCATAGATACAGAGTAACAGATACCGAGAATGACACTCGGCAAGCAGCAGCCATAGATACAGAGTAACAGATACCGAGAGTGACACCCGACACACAGCAGCCATAGATACAGAGTAACAGATACCGAGAGTGACACCTGACACAGCAGCCATAGATACAGAGTAACAGATACCGGGAGTGACACCCGACACACAGCAGCCATAGATACAGAGTAACAGATACCGAGAATGACACCCGGCACACAGCAGCCATAGATACAGAGTAACAGATACCGAGAGTGACACCCGACACACAGCAGGCATAGATACAGAGTAACAGATACCGAGAGTGACACCCGACACACAGCAGCCATAGATACAGAGTAACAGATACCGAGAGTGACACCCGGCACACAGCAGCCATAGATACAGAGTAACAGATACCGAGAGTGACACCGACACACAGCAGCCATAGATACAGAGTAACAGATACCGAGAGTGACACCCGGCACACAGCAGTCATAGATACAGAGTAACAGATACCGAGAATGACACCCAGCACACAGCAGCCATAGATACAGAGTAACAGATACCGAGAGTGACACCCGGCACACAGCAGCCATAGATACAGAGTAACAGATACCGAGAATGACACCCAGCACACAGCAGCCATAGATACAGAGTAACAGATACCGAGAGTGACACCCGACACACAGCAGCCATAGATACAGAGTAACAGATACCGAGAGTGACACCCAGCACACAGCAGCCATAGATACAGAGTAACAGATACCGAGAGTGACACCCGACACACAGCAGCCATAGATACAGAGTAACAGATACCGAGAGTGACACCCGGCACACAGCAGCCATAGATACAGAGTAACAGATACCGAGAGTGACACCTGACACACAGCAGCCATAGATACAGAGTAACAGATACCGAGAGTGACACCCGGCACACAGCAGCCATAGATACAGAGTAACAGATACCGAGAATGACACCCGGAACACAGCAGCCATAGATACAGAGTAACAGATACCGAGAGTGACACCTGACACACAGCAGCCATAGATACAGAGTAACAGATACCGAGAGTGACACCCGACACACAGCAGCCATAGATACAGAGTAACAGATACCGAGAGTGACACCCGACACACAGCAGCCATAGATACAGAGTAACAGATACCGAGAGTGACACCTGACACACAGCAGCCATAGATACAGAGTAACAGATACCGAGAATGACACCCGATACACAGCAGCCATAGATACAGAGTAACAGATACCGAGAATGACACCCGGCACACAGCAGCCATAGATACAGAGTAACAGATACCGAGAATGACACCCGATACACAGCAGCCATAGATACAGAGTAACAGATACCGAGAATGACACCCGATACACAGCAGCCATAGATACAGAGTAACAGATACCGAGAGTGACACCCAGCACACAGCAGCCATAGATACAGAGTAACAGATACCGGGAATGACACCCAGCACACAGCAGCCATAGATACAGAGTAACAGATACCGAGAGTGACACCCGGAACACAGCAGCCATAGATACAGAGTAACAGATACCGAGAGTGACACCCGGCACACAGCAGCCATAGATAAGGAGTAACAGATACCGAGAGTGACACCCGACACACAGCAGCCATAGATACAGAGTAACAGATACCGAGAGTGACACCCGCACACAGCAGCCATAGATACAGAGTAACAGATACCGAGAGTGACACCCGACACACAGCAGCCATAGATACAGAGTAACAGATACCGAGAATGACACCCGACAAACAGCAGCCATAGATACAGAGTAACAGATACCGAGAGTGACACCCGGCACACAGCAGCCATAGATACAGAGTAACAGATACCGAGAGTGACACCCAGCACACAGCAGCCATAGATACAGAGTAACAGATACCGAGAGTGACACCCGGCACACAGCAGCCATAGATACAGAGTAACAGATACCGAGAGTGACACCCGACACACAGCAGCCACAGATACAGAGTAACAGATACCGAGAGTGACACCCGACACACAGCAGCCATAGATACAGAGTAACAGATACCGAGAATGGCACCCGACACACAGCAGCCATAGATAAGGAGTAACAGATACCGAGAGTGACACCCGGCACACAGCAGCCATAGATACAGAGTAACAGATACCGAGAGTGACACCCGACACACAGCAGCCATAGATACAGAGTAACAGATACCGAGAATGACACCCGACAAACAGTAGCCATAGATACAGAGTAACAGATACCGAGAGTGACACCCGATACACAGCGGCCATAGATAAAGAGTAACAGATACTGAGAGTGACACCCGGCACACAGCAGCCATAGATACAGAGTAACAGATACCGGGAATGACACCCGACACACAGCAGCCATAGATACAGAGTAACAGATACCGAGAGTGACACCCGGCACACAGCAGCCATAGATACAGAGTAACAGATACCGAGAGTGACACCCGGCACACAGCAGCCATAGATACAGAGTAACAGATACCGAGAGTGACACTCGGCACACAGCAGCCATAGATACAGAGTAACAGATACCGAGAGTGACACCCGACACAGCAGCCATAGATACAGAGTAACAGATACCGAGAGTGTCACCCGACACACAGCAGCCATAGATACAGAGTAACAGATACCGGGAATGACACCCGACACACAGCAGCCATAGATACAGAGTAACAGATACCGAGAGTGACACCCGGCACACAGCAGCCATAGATACAGAGTAACAGATACCGAGAGTGACACTCGGCACACAGCAGCCATAGATACAGAGTAACAGATACCGAGAGTGACACCCGACACAGCAGCCATAGATACAGAGTAACAGATACCGAGAGTGTCACCCGACACACAGCAGCCATAGATACAGAGTAACAGATACCGAGAGTGACACCCGACACACAGCAGCCATAGATACAGAGTAACAGATACCGAGAATGACACCCGGCACACAGCAGCCATAGATACAGAGTAACAGATACCGGGAATGACACCCGGCACACAGCAGCCATAGATACAGAGTAACAGATACCGAGAGTGACACCCGACACACAGCAGCCATAGATACAGAGTAACAGATACCGAGAGTGACACCCGGCACACAGCAGCCATAGATACAAAGTAACAGATACCGAGAGTGACACCTGACACACAGCAGCCATAAATACAGAGTAACAGATACCGAGAATGACGCCCGACACACAGCAGCCATAGATACAGAGTAACAGATACCGAGAATGACACCCGGCACACAGCAGCCATAGATACAGAGTAACAGATACCGAGAGTGACACCCGGCACACAGCAGCCATAGATACAGAGTAACAGATACCGAGAATGACGCCCGACACACAGCAGCCATAGATACAGAGTAACAGATACCGAGAGTGACACCCGGCACACAGCAGCCATAGATACAGAGTAACAGATACCGAGAATGACGCCCGACACACAGCAGCCATAGATACAGAGTAACAGATACCGAGAATGACGCCCGACACACAGCAGCCATAGATACAGAGTAACAGATACCGAGAGTGACACCCGGCACACAGCAGCCATAGATACAGAGTAACAGATACCGAGAATGACGCCCGACACACAGCAGCCATAGATACAGAGTAACAGATACCGAGAGTGACACCCGGCACACAGCAGCCATAGATACAGAGTAACAGATACCGAGAATGACGCCCGACACACAGCAGCCATAGATACAGAGTAACAGATACCGAGAATGACGCCCGACACACAGCAGCCATAGATACAGAGTAACAGATACCGAGAATGACACCCGGCACACAGCAGCCATAGATACAGAGTAACAGATACCGAGAGTGACACCCGACACACAGCAGCCATAGATACAGAGTAACAGATACCGAGAGTGACACCCGGCACACAGCAGCCATAGATACAGAGTAACAGATACCGAGAGTGACACCCGGCACACAGCAGCCATAGATACAGAGTAACAGATACCGAGAGTGACACCCGACACACAGCAGCCACAGATACAGAGTAACAGATACCGAGAGTGACACCCGGTACACAGCAGCCATAGATACAGAGTAACAGATACCGAGAGTGACACCCGGCACACAGCAGCCATAGATACAGAGTAACAGATACCGAGAGTGACACCCGACACACAGCAGCCATAGATACAGAGTAACAGATACCGAGAGTGACACCCGACACACAGCAGCCATAGATACAGAGTAACAGATACCGAGAGTGACACCCGACACACAGCAGCCATAGATACAGAGTAACAGATACCGAGAGTGACACCCGACACACAGCAGCCATAGATACAGAGTAACAGATACCGAGAGTGACACCCGACACACAGCAGCCATAGATACAGAGTAACAGATACCGAGAGTGACACCCGGCACACAGCAGCCATAGATACAGAGTAACAGATACCGAGAGTGACACCCGGCACACAGCAGCCATAGATACAGAGTAACAGATACCGAGAGTGACACCTGACACACAGCAGCCATAGATATAGAGTAACAGATACCGAGAGTGACACCTGACACACAGCAGCCATAGATACAGAGTAACAGATACCGAGAGTGACACCCGACACACAGCAGCCACAGATACAGAGTAACAGATACAGAGAGTGACACCCGGTACACAGCAGCCATAGATACAGAGTAACAGATACCGAGAGTGACACCCGACACACAGCAGCCATAGATACAGAGTAACAGATACCGAGAGTGACACCCGACACACAGCAGCCATAGATACAGAGTAACAGATACCGAGAGTGACACCCAGCACACAGCAGCCATAGATACAGAGTAACAGATACCGAGAGTGACACCCGACACACAGCAGCCATAGATACAGAGTAACAGATACCGAGAGTGACACACGACACACAGCAGCCATAGATACAGAGTAACAGATACCGAGAGTGACACCCGACACACAGCAGCCATAGATACAGAGTAACAGATACCGAGAGTGACACCCGACACACAGCAGCCATAGATACAGAGTAACAGATACCGAGAGTGACACCCGGTACACAGCAGCCATAGATACAGAGTAACAGATACCGAGAGTGACACCCGGCACACAGCAGCCATAGATACAGAGTAACAGATACCGAGAGTGACACCCGACACACAGCAGCCATAGATACAGAGTAACAGATACCGAGAATGACACCCGGCACACAGCAGCCATAGATACAGAGTAACAGATACCGAGAGTGACACCCGACACACAGCAGCCATAGATACAGAGTAACAGATACTGAGAATGACACCCGACACACAGCGGCCATAGATACAGAGTAACAGATACCGAGAATGACACCCGGCACACAGCAGCCATAGATACAGAGTAACAGATACCGAGAGTGACACCCGACACACAGCAGCCATAGATACAGAGTAACAGATACCGAGAGTGACACCCGGCACACAGCAGCCATAGATACAGAGTAACAGATACCGAGAGTGACACCCGACACACAGCAGCCATAGATACAGAGTAACAGATACCGAGAGTGACACCCGACACACAGCAGCCATAGATACAGAGTAACAGATACCGAGAGTGACACCCGACACACAGCAGCCATAGATACAGAGTAACAGATACCGAGAATGACACCCGACACACAGCGGCCATAGATACAGAGTATCAGATACCGAGAATGACATCCGGCACACAGCAGCCATAGATACAGAGTAACAGATACCGAGAGTGACACCCGACACACAGCAGCCATAGATACAGAGTAACAGATACCGAGAGTGACACCCGGCACACAGCAGCCATAGATACAGAGTAACAGATACCGAGAGTGACACCAACACACAGCAGCCATAGATACAGAGTAACAGATACCGAGAATGACACCCGGCACACAGCAGCCATAGATACAGAGTAACAGATACCGAGAGTGACACCCGGCACACAGCAGCCATAGATACAGAGTAACAGATACCGAGAGTGACACCCGACACACAGCAGCCATAGATACAGAGTAACAGATACCGAGAGTGACACCTGACACACAGCAGCCATAGATACAGTGTAACAGATACCGAGAGTGACACCCGACACACAGCAGCCATAGATACAGAGTAACAGATACCGAGAATGACACCCGGCACACAGCAGCCATAGATACAGAGTAACAGATACCGAGAGTGACACCCGACACACAGCAGCCATAGATACAGAGTAACAGATACCGAGAGTGACACCCGGCACACAGCAGCCATAGATACAGAGTAACAGATACCGAGAGTGACACCCGGCACACAGCAGCCATAGATACAGAGTAACAGATACCGAGAGTGACACCCGGCACACAGCAGCCATAGATATAGAGTAACAGATACCGAGAATGACACCCGGCACACAGCAGCCATAGATACAGAGTAACAGATACCGAGAATGACACCCGACACACAGCAGCCATAGATACAGAGTAACAGATACCGAGAGTGACACCCGACACACAGCAGCCATAGATACAGAGTAACAGATACCGAGAGTGACACCCGACACACAGCAGCCATAGATACAGAGTAACAGATACCGAGAGTGACACTCGACACACAGCAGCCATAGATACAGAGTAACAGATACCGAGAGTGACACCCGACACACAGCAGCCATAGATACAGAGTAACAGATACCGAGAATGACACCCGACACACAGCAGCCATAGATACAGAGTAACAGATACCGAGAATGGCACCCGACACACAGCAGCCATAGATACAGAGTAACAGATACCGAGAATGGCACCCGACATACAGCAGCCACAGATACAGAGTAACAGATACCGAGAGTGACACCAGACACACAGCAGCCATAGATACAGAGTAACAGATACCGAGAATGGCACCCGACACACAGCAGCCATAGATACAGAGTAACAGATACCGAGAGTGACACCCGACACAGCAGCCATAGATACAGAGTAACAGATACCGAGAGTGACACCCGGCACACAGCAGCCATAGATACAGAGTAACAGATACCGAGAATGACACCCGACACACAGCAGCCATAGATACAGAGTAACAGATACCGAGAGTGACACCCGGCACACAGCAGCCATAGATACAGAGTAACAGATACCGAGAGTGACACCCGGCACACAGCAGCCATAGATACAGAGTAACAGATACCGAGAGTGACACCCGACACACAGCAGCCATAGATACAGAGTAACAGATACCGAGAGTGACACCCGGCACACAGCAGCCATAGATACAGTGTAACAGATACCGAGAGTGACACCCGGCACACAGCAGCCATAGATACAGAGTAACAGATACCGAGAATGACACCCGACACACAGCAGCCATAGATACAGAGTAACAGATACCGAGAGTGACACCCGACACACAGCAGCCATAGATACAGAGTAACAGATACCGAGAGCGACACCCGGAACACAGCAGCCATAGATACAGAGTAACAGATACCGAGAGTGACACCCGGCACACAGCAGCCATAGATACAGAGTAACAGATACCGAGAGTGACACCCGACACACAGCAGCCATAGATACAGAGTAACAGATACCGAGAGTGACACCCGACACACAGCAGCCATAGATACAGAGTAACAGATACCGAGAGTGACACCCGACACACAGCAGCCATAGATACAGAATAACAGATACCGAGAATGACACCCGACACACAGCAGCCATAGATACAGAGTAACAGATACCGAGAGTGACACCCGACACACAGCAGCCATAGATACAGAATAACAGATACCGAGAATGACACCCGACACACAGCAGCCATAGATACAGAGTAACAGATACCGAGAGTGACACCCGACACACAGCAGCCATAGATACAGAGTAACAGATACCGAGAGTGACACCCGGCACACAGCAGCCATAGATACAGAATAACAGATACCGAGAATGGCACCCGACACACAGCAGCCATAGATACAGAGTAACAGATACCGAGAGTGACACCCGACACACAGCAGCCACAGATACAGAGTAACAGATACCGAGAGTGACACCCGGCACACAGCAGCCATAGATACAGAGTAACAGATACCGAGAGTGACACCCGACACACAGCAGCCATAGATACAGAGTAACAGATACCGAGAGTGACACCCGACACACAGCAGCCATAGATACAGAGTAACAGATACCGAGAATGGCACCCGACACACAGCAGCCATAGATACAGAGTAACAGATACCGAGAGTGACACCCGGCACACAGCAGCCATAGATACAGAGTAACAGATACCGAGAGTGACACCCGACACACAGCAGCCATAGATACAGAGTAACAGATACCGAGAATGACACCCGACACACAGCAGTCATAGATACAGAGTAACAGATACCGAGAGTGACACCCGACACACAGCAGCCATAGATACAGAGTAACAGATACCGGGAATGACACCCAACACACAGCAGCCATAGATACAGAGTAACAGATACTGAGAGTGACACCCGGCACACAGCATCTATAGATACAGAGTAACAGATACCGAGAGTGACACCCGACACACAGCAGCCATAGATACAGAGTAACAGATACCGAGAATGACACCCAACACACAGCAGCCATAGATACAGTGTAACAGATACCGAGAGTGACACCCGACACACAGCAGCCATAGATACAGAGTAACAGATACTGAGAGTGACACCCGACACACAGCAGCCATAGATACAGAGTAACAGATACCGAGAGTGACGCCCGGCACACAGCAGCCATAGATACAGAGTAACAGATACCGAGAGTGACACCCGACACACAGCAGCCATAGATACAGAGTAACAGATACCGAGAGTGACACCCGACACACAGCAGCCATAGATACAGAGTAACAGATACCGAGAGTGACACCCGACATACAGCAGCCATAGATACAGAGTAACAGATACCGAGAGTGACACCCGGCACACAGCAGCCATAGATACAGAGTAACAGATACCGAGACTGACACCCGGCACACAGCAGCCATAGATACAGAGTAACAGATACCGAGAGTGACACCCGACACACAGCAGCCATAGATACAGAGTAACAGATACCGAGAATGACACCCGACACACAGCAGCCATAGATACAGAGTAACAGATACCGAGAATGGCACACGACACACAGCAGCCATAGATACAGAGTAACAGATACCGAGAATGGCACCCGACATACAGCAGCCACAGATACAGAGTAACAGATACCGAGAGTGACACCAGACACACAGCAGCCATAGATACAGAGTAACAGATACCGAGAGTGACACCCGACACAGCAGCCATAGATACAGAGTAACAGATACCGAGAGTGACACCCGGCACACAGCAGCCATAGATACAGAGTAACAGATACCGAGAATGACACCCGACACACAGCAGCCATAGATACAGAGTAACAGATACCGAGAGTGACACCCGGCACACAGCAGCCATAGATACAGAGTAACAGATACCGAGAGTGACACCCGGCACACAGCAGCCATAGATACAGAGTAACAGATACCGAGAGTGACACCCGACACACAGCAGCCATAGATACAGAGTAACAGATACCGAGAGTGACACCCGACACACAGCAGCCATAGATACAGAGTAACAGAAACCGAGAGTGACACCCGGCACACAGCAGCCATAGATACAGAGTAACAGATACCGAGAGTGACACCCGACACACAGCAGCCATAGATACAGAGTAACAGATACCGAGAGTGATACCCGGCACACAGCAGCCATAGATACAGAGTAACAGATACCGAGAGTGACACCCGACACACAGCAGCCATAGATACAGAGTAACAGATACCGAGAGTGACACCCGGCACACAGCAGCCATAGATACAGTGTAACAGATACCGAGAGTGACACCCGGCACACAGCAGCCATAGATACAGAGTAACAGATACCGAGAATGACACCCGACACACAGCAGCCATAGATACAGAGTTACAGATACCGAGAGTGACACCCGACATACAGCAGCCATAGATACAGAGTAACAGATACCGAGAATAACACCCGACACACAGCAGCCATAGATACAGAGTAACAGATACCGAGAATGACACCCGACACACAGCAGCCATAGATACAGAGTAACAGATACCGAGAGTGACACCCGGCACACAGCAGCCATAGATACAGAGTAACAGATACCGAGAATAACACCCGACACACAGCAGCCATAGATACAGAGTAACAGATACCGAGAGCGACACCCGGAACACAGCAGCCATAGATACAGAGTAACAGATACCGAGAGTGACACCCGGCACACAGCAGCCATAGATACAGAGTAACAGATACCGAGAGTGACACCCGACACACAGCAGCCATAGATACAGAGTAACAGATACCGAGAGTGACACCCGGCACACAGCAGCCATAGATACAGAGTAACAGATACCGAGAGTGACACCCGACACACAGCAGCCATAGATACAGAGTAACAGATACCGAGAGTGACACCCGGCACACAGCAGCCATAGATACAGAATAACAGATACCGAGAATGGCACCCGACACACAGCAGCCATAGATACAGAGTAACAGATACCGAGAGTGACACCCGACACACAGCAGCCATAGATACAGAGTAACAGATACCGAGAGTGACACCCGGCACACAGCAGCCATAGATACAGAGTAACAGATACCGAGAGTGACACCCGACACACAGCAGCCACAGATACAGAGTAACAGATACCGAGAGTGACACCCGACACACAGCAGCCATAGATACAGAGTAACAGATACCGAGAATGGCACCCGACACACAGCAGCCATAGATACAGAGTAACAGATACCGAGAGTGACACCCGGCACACAGCAGCCATAGATACAGAGTAACAGATACCGAGAGTGACACCCGACACACAGCAGCCATAGATACAGAGTAACAGATACCGAGAATGACACCCGACACACAGCAGTCATAGATACAGAGTAACAGATACCGAGAGTGACACCCGACACACAGCAGCCATAGATACAGAGTAACAGATACCGGGAATGACACCCAACACACAGCAGCCATAGATACAGAGTAACAGATACTGAGAGTGACACCCGGCACACAGCATCTATAGATACAGAGTAACAGATACCGAGAGTGACACACGGCACACAGCAGCCATAGATACAGAGTAACAGATACCGAGAGTGACACCCGACACACAGCAGCCATAGATACAGAGTAACAGATACCGAGAGTGACACCCGACACACAGCAGCCATAGATACAGAGTAACAGATACCGAGAGTGACACCCGGCACACAGCAGCCATAGATACAGAGTAACAGATACCGAGACTGACACCCGGCACACAGCAGCCATAGATACAGAGTAACAGATACCGAGACTGACACCCGGCACACAGCAGCCATAGATACAGAGTAACAGATACCGAGAGTGACACCCGACACACAGCAGCCATAGATACAGAGTAACAGATACCGAGACTGACACCCGGCACACAGCAGCCATAGATACAGTGTAACAGATACCGAGAGTGACACCCGACACACAGCAGCCATAGATACAGAGTAACAGATACCGAGAGTGACACCCGGCACACAGCAGCCATAGATACAGTGTAACAGATACCGAGAGTGACACCCGACACACAGCAGCCATAGATACAGAGTAACAGATACCGAGAGTGACACCCGACATACAGCAGCCATAGATACAGAGTAACAGATACCGAGAATGACACCCGACACACAGCAGCCATAGATACAGAGTAACAGATACCGAGAATGACACCCGGCACACAGCAGCCATAGATACAGAGTAACAGATACCGAGAGTGACACCCGGCACACAGCAGCCATAGATACAGAGTAACAGATACCGAGAGTGACACCCGGCACACAGCAGCCATAGATACAGAGTTACAGATACCGAGAGTGACACCAACACACAGCAGCCATAGATACAGAGTAACAGATACCGAGAGTGACACCCGGCACACAGCAGCCATAGATACAGAGTAACAGATACCGAGAGTGACACCCGGCACACAGCAGCCATAGATACAGAGTAACAGATACCGAGAGTGACACCTGATATACAGCAGCCATAGATACAGAGTAACAGATACCGAGAGTGACACCCGGCACACAGCAGCCATAGATACAGAGTAACAGATACCGAGAGTGACACCCGGCACACAGCAGCCATAGATACAGAGTAACAGATACTGAGAATGACACCCGACACACAGCAGCCATAGATACAGAGTAACAGATACCGAGAACGACACCCGGCACACAGCAGCCATAGATACAGAGTAACAGATACCGAGAGTGACACCCGACACACAGCAGCCATAGATACAGAGTAACAGATACCGAGAGTGACACCCGACACACAGCAGCCATAGATACAGAGTAACAGATACTGAGAGTGACACCCGACACACAGCAGCCATAGATACAGAGTAACAGATACTGAGAATGACACCCTGCACACAGCAGCCATAGATACAGAGTAACAGATACCGAGAGTGACACACAACACACAGCAGCCATAGATACAGAGTAACAGATACCGAGAGTGACACACGACACACAGCAGCCATAGATACAGAGTAACAGATACCGAGAGTGACACACGACACACAGCAGCCATAGATACAGAGTAACAGATACCGAGAGTGACACACGACACACAGCAGCCATAGATACAGAGTAACAGATACCGAGAGTGACACCCGACACACAGCAGCCATAGATACAGAGTAACAGATACCGAGAGTGACACCCGACACACAGCAGCCATAGATACAGAGTAACAGATACCGGGAATGACACCCGGCACACAGCAGCCATAGATACAGAGTAACAGATACCGAGAGTGAAAACCGACACACAGCAGCCATAGATACAGAGTAACAGATACCGAGAGTGACACCCGGCACACAGCAGCCATAGATACAGAGTAACAGATACCGAGAGTGACACCCGACACACAGCAGCCATAGATACAGAGTAACAGATACCGAGAGTGACACCCGATATACAGCAGCCATAGATACAGAGTAACAGATACCGAGAATGACACCCGGCACAGCAGCCATAGATACAGAGTAACAGATACCGAGAGTGACACCGACACACAGCAGCCATAGATACAGAGTAACAGATACCGAGAGTGACACCCGGCACACAGCAGCCATAGATACAGAGTAACAGATACCGAGAGTGACACCCGACACACAGCAGCCATAGATACAGAGTAACAGATACCGAGAGTGACACCCGGCACACAGCAGCCATAGATACAGAGTAACAGATACCGAGAGTGACACACGGCACACAGCAGCCATAGATACAGAGTAACAGATACCGAGAGTGACACCCGGCACACAGCAGCCATAGATACAGAGTAACAGATACCGAGAGTGACACCCGACACACAGCAGCCATAGATACAGAGTAACAGATACCGGGAATGACACCCGGCACACAGCAGCCATAGATACAGAGTAACAGATACCGAGAGTGGCACCCGACACACAGCAGCCATAGATACAGAGTAACAGATACCGAGAGTGACACCCGACACAGCAGCCATAGATACAGAGTAACAGATACCGAGAGTGACACCCGGAACACAGCAGCCATAGATACAGAGTAACAGATACCGAGAGTGACACCCGGCACACAGCAGCCATAGATACAGAGTAACAGATACCGAGAGTGACACCCGACAAACAGCAGCCATAGATACAGAGTAACAGATACCGAGAGTGACACCCGACACACAGCAGCCATAGATACAGAGTAACAGATACCGAGAGTGACACCCGGCACACAGCAGCCATAGATACAGTGTAACAGATACCGAGAGTGACACCCGGCACACAGCAGCCATAGATACAGAGTAACAGATACCGAGAATGACACCCGACACACAGCAGCCATAGATACAGAGTAACAGATACCGAGAGTGACACCCGACATACAGCAGCCATAGATACAGAGTAACAGATACCGAGAGTGACACCCGGCACACAGCAGCCATAGATACAGAGTAACAGATACCGAGAATAACACCCGACACACAGCAGCCATAGATACAGAGTAACAGATACCGAGAGCGACACCCGGAACACAGCAGCCATAGATACAGAGTAACAGAAACCGAGAGTGACACCCGGCACACAGCAGCCATAGATACAGAGTAACAGATACCGAGAGTGACACCCGACACACAGCAGCCATAGAAACAGAGTAACAGATACCGAGAGTGACACCCGACACACAGCAGCCATAGATACAGAGTAACAGATACCGAGAGTGACACCCGACACACAGCAGCCATAGATACAGAATAACAGATACCGAGAATGACACCCGACACACAGCAGCCATAGATACAGAGTAACAGATACCGAGAGTGACACCCGACACACAGCAGCCATAGATACAGAGTAACAGATACCGAGAGTGACACCCGGCACACAGCAGCCATAGATACAGAATAACAGATACCGAGAATGGCACCCGACACACAGCAGCCATAGATACAGAGTAACAGATACCGAGAGTGACACCCGACACACAGCAGCCATAGATACAGAGTAACAGATACCGAGAGTGACACCCGGCACACAGCAGCCATAGATACAGAGTAACAGATACCGAGAGTGACACCCGACACACAGCAGCCACAGATACAGAGTAACAGATACCGAGAGTGACACCCGACACACAGCAGCCATAGATACAGAGTAACAGATACCGAGAATGGCACCCGACACACAGCAGCCATAGATACAGAGTAACAGATACCGAGAGTGACACCCGGCACACAGCAGCCATAGATACAGAGTAACAGATACCGAGAGTGACACCCGACACACAGCAGCCATAGATACAGAGTAACAGATACCGAGAATGACACCCGACACACAGCAGTCATAGATACAGAGTAACAGATACCGAGAGTGACACCCGACACACAGCAGCCATAGATACAGAGTAACAGATACCGGGAATGACACCCAACACACAGCAGCCATAGATACAGAGTAACAGATACTGAGAGTGACACCCGGCACACAGCATCTATAGATACAGAGTAACAGATACCGAGAGTGACACACGGCACACAGCAGCCATAGATACAGAGTAACAGATACCGAGAGTGACACCCGACACACAGCAGCCATAGATACAGAGTAACAGATACCGAGAGTGACACCCGACACACAGCAGCCATAGATACAGAGTAACAGATACCGAGAGTGACACCCGGCACACAGCAGCCATAGATACAGAGTAACAGATACCGAGACTGACACCCGGCACACAGCAGCCATAGATACAGAGTAACAGATACCGAGACTGACACCCGGCACACAGCAGCCATAGATACAGAGTAACAGATACCGAGAGTGACACCCGACACAGCAGCCATAGATACAGAGTAACAGATACCGAGAGTGACACCCGGCACACAGCAGCCATAGATACAGAGTAACAGATACCGAGAGTGACACCCGGCACACAGCAGCCATAGATACAGAGTAACAGATACCGAGAGTGGCACCCGACACACAGCAGCCATAGATACAGAGTAACAGATACCGAGAGTGACACCCGACACAGCAGCCATAGATACAGAGTAACAGATACCGAGAGTGACACCCGGCACACAGCAGCCATAGATACAGAGTAACAGATACCGAGAGTGACACCCGGCACACAGCAGCCATAGATACAGAGTAACAGATACCGAGAGTGACACCCGGCACACAGCAGCCATAGATACAGAGTAACAGATACCGAGAGTGACACCCGACACACAGCAGCCATAGATACAGAGTAACAGATACCGAGAGTGACACCCGGCACACAGCAGCCATAGATACAGTGTAACAGATACCGAGAGTGACACCCGGCACACAGCAGCCATAGATACAGAGTAACAGATACCGAGAATGACACCCGACACACAGCAGCCATAGATACAGAGTTACAGATACCGAGAGTGACACCCGACATACAGCAGCCATAGATACAGAGTAACAGATACCGAGAGTGACACCCGGCACACAGCAGCCATAGATACAGAGTAACAGATACCGAGAATAACACCCGACACACAGCAGCCATAGATACAGAGTAACAGATACCGAGAGCGACACCCGGAACACAGCAGCCATAGATACAGAGTAACAGATACCGAGAGTGACACCCGGCACACAGCAGCCATAGATACAGAGTAACAGATACCGAGAGTGACACCCGACACACAGCAGCCATAGATACAGAGTAACAGATACCGAGAGTGACACCCGACACACAGCAGCCATAGATACAGAGTAACAGATACCGAGAGTGACACCCGACACACAGCAGCCATAGATACAGAATAACAGATACCGAGAATGACACCCGACACACAGCAGCCATAGATACAGAGTAACAGATACCGAGAGTGACACCCGACACACAGCAGCCATAGATACAGAGTAACAGATACCGAGAGTGACACCCGGCACACAGCAGCCATAGATACAGAATAACAGATACCGAGAATGGCACCCGACACACAGCAGCCATAGATACAGAGTAACAGATACCGAGAGTGACACCCGACACACAGCAGCCATAGATACAGAGTAACAGATACCGAGAGTGACACCCGGCACACAGCAGCCATAGATACAGAGTAACAGATACCGAGAGTGACACCCGACACACAGCAGCCACAGATACAGAGTAACAGATACCGAGAGTGACACCCGACACACAGCAGCCATAGATACAGAGTAACAGATACCGAGAATGGCACCCGACACACAGCAGCCATAGATACAGAGTAACAGATACCGAGAGTGACACCCGGCACACAGCAGCCATAGATACAGAGTAACAGATACCGAGAGTGACACCCGACACACAGCAGCCATAGATACAGAGTAACAGATACCGAGAATGACACCCGACACACAGCAGTCATAGATACAGAGTAACAGATACCGAGAGTGACACCCGACACACAGCAGCCATAGATACAGAGTAACAGATACCGGGAATGACACCCAACACACAGCAGCCATAGATACAGAGTAACAGATACTGAGAGTGACACCCGGCACACAGCATCTATAGATACAGAGTAACAGATACCGAGAGTGACACACGGCACACAGCAGCCATAGATACAGAGTAACAGATACCGAGAGTGACACCCGACACACAGCAGCCATAGATACAGAGTAACAGATACCGAGAGTGACACCCGACACACAGCAGCCATAGATACAGAGTAACAGATACCGAGAGTGACACCCGGCACACAGCAGCCATAGATACAGAGTAACAGATACCGAGACTGACACCCGGCACACAGCAGCCATAGATACAGAGTAACAGATACCGAGACTGACACCCGGCACACAGCAGCCATAGATACAGAGTAACAGATACCGAGAGTGACACCCGACACACAGCAGCCATAGATACAGAGTAACAGATACCGAGACTGACACCCGGCACACAGCAGCCATAGATACAGTGTAACAGATACCGAGAGTGACACCCGACACACAGCAGCCATAGATACAGAGTAACAGATACCGAGAGTGACACCCGGCACACAGCAGCCATAGATACAGTGTAACAGATACCGAGAGTGACACCCGACACACAGCAGCCATAGATACAGAGTAACAGATACCGAGAGTGACACCCGACATACAGCAGCCATAGATACAGAGTAACAGATACCGAGAATGACACCCGACACACAGCAGCCATAGATACAGAGTAACAGATACCGAGAATGACACCCGGCACACAGCAGCCATAGATACAGAGTAACAGATACCGAGAGTGACACCCGGCACACAGCAGCCATAGATACAGAGTAACAGATACCGAGAGTGACACCCGGCACACAGCAGCCATAGATACAGAGTTACAGATACCGAGAGTGACACCAACACACAGCAGCCATAGATACAGAGTAACAGATACCGAGAGTGACACCCGGCACACAGCAGCCATAGATACAGAGTAACAGATACCGAGAGTGACACCCGGCACACAGCAGCCATAGATACAGAGTAACAGATACCGAGAGTGACACCTGATATACAGCAGCCATAGATACAGAGTAACAGATACCGAGAGTGACACCCGGCACACAGCAGCCATAGATACAGAGTAACAGATACCGAGAGTGACACCCGGCACACAGCAGCCATAGATACAGAGTAACAGATACTGAGAATGACACCCGACACACAGCAGCCATAGATACAGAGTAACAGATACCGAGAACGACACCCGGCACACAGCAGCCATAGATACAGAGTAACAGATACCGAGAGTGACACCCGACACACAGCAGCCATAGATACAGAGTAACAGATACCGAGAGTGACACCCGGCACACAGCAGCCATAGATACAGAGTAACAGATACTGAGAGTGACACCCGACACACAGCAGCCATAGATACAGAGTAACAGATACTGAGAATGACACCCTGCACACAGCAGCCATAGATACAGAGTAACAGATACCGAGAGTGACACCCGATACACAGCAGCCATAGATACAGAGTCACAGATACCGAGAGTGACACACAACACACAGCAGCCATAGATACAGAGTAACAGATACCGAGAGTGACAGACGACACACAGCAGCCATAGATACAGAGTAACAGATACCGAGAGTGACACACGACACACAGCAGCCATAGATACAGAGTAACAGATACCGAGAGTGACACCCGACACACAGCAGCCATAGATACAGAGTAACAGATACCGAGAGTGACACCCGACACACAGCAGCCATAGATACAGAGTAACAGATACCGAGAGTGACACCCGACACACAGCAGCCATAGATACAGAGTAACAGATACCGAGAATGACACCCGACACACAGCAGCCATAGATACAGAGTAACAGATACCGAGAATCACACCCGGCACACAGCAGCCATAGATACAGAGTAACAGATACCGAGAGTGACACCCGGCACACAGCAGCCATAGATACAGAGTAACAGATACCGAGAGTGACACACGACACACAGCAGCCATAGATACAGAGTAACAGATACCGAGAGTGACACCCGACACACAGCAGCCATAGATACAGAGTAACAGATACCGAGAGTGACACCCGACACACAGCAGCCATAGATACAGAGTAACAGATACCGGGAATGACACCCGGCACACAGCAGCCATAGATACAGAGTAACAGATACCGAGAGTGAAAACCGACACACAGCAGCCATAGATACAGAGTAACAGATACCGAGAGTGACACCCGGCACACAGCAGCCATAGATACAGAGTAACAGATACCGAGAGTGACACCCGACACACAGCAGCCATAGATACAGAGTAACAGATACCGAGAGTGACACCCGATATACAGCAGCCATAGATACAGAGTAACAGATACCGAGAATGACACCCGGCACAGCAGCCATAGATACAGAGTAACAGATACCGAGAGTGACACCGACACACAGCAGCCATAGATACAGAGTAACAGATACCGAGAGTGACACCCGGCACACAGCAGCCATAGATACAGAGTAACAGATACCGAGAGTGACACCCGACACACAGCAGCCATAGATACAGAGTAACAGATACCGAGAGTGACACCCGGCACACAGCAGCCATAGATACAGAGTAACAGATACCGAGAGTGACACACGGCACACAGCAGCCATAGATACAGAGTAACAGATACCGAGAGTGACACCCGGCACACAGCAGCCATAGATACAGAGTAACAGATACCGAGAGTGACACCCGACACACAGCAGCCATAGATACAGAGTAACAGATACCGGGAATGACACCCGGCACACAGCAGCCATAGATACAGAGTAACAGATACCGAGAGTGAAAACCGACACACAGCAGCCATAGATACAGAGTAACAGATACCGAGAGTGACACCCGGCACACAGCAGCCATAGATACAGAGTAACAGATACCGAGAGTGACACCCGACACACAGCAGCCATAGATACAGAGTAACAGATACCGAGAGTGACACCCGATATACAGCAGCCATAGATACAGAGTAACAGATACCGAGAATGACACCCGGCACAGCAGCCATAGATACAGAGTAACAGATACCGAGAGTGACACCGACACACAGCAGCCATAGATACAGAGTAACAGATACCGAGAGTGACACCCGGCACACAGCAGCCATAGATACAGAGTAACAGATACCGAGAGTGACACCCGACACACAGCAGCCATAGATACAGAGTAACAGATACCGAGAGTGACACCCGACACAGCAGCCATAGATACAGAGTAACAGATACCGAGATTGACACCTGATATACAGCAGCCATAGATACAGAGTAACAGATACCGAGAGTGACACCTGATATACAGCAGCCATAGATACAGAGTAACAGATACCGAGAGTGACATCCGACACACAGCAGCCATAGATACAGAGTAACAGATACCGAGAATGACACCCGACACACAGCAGCCATAGATACAGAGTAACAGATACCGAGAGTGACACCCGACACACAGCAGCCATAGATACAGAGTAACAGATACCGAGAGTGACACCCGACACACAGCAGCCATAGATACAGAGTAACAGATACCGAGAGTGACACCCGGCACACAGCAGCCATAGATACAGAGTAACAGATACCGAGAGTGACACCCGACACACAGCAGCCATAGATACAGAGTAACAGATACCGAGAGTGACACCCGACACACAGCAGCCATAGATACAGAGTAACAGATACCGAGAGTGACATCCGGCACACAGCAGCCATAGATACAGAGTAACAGATACCGAGAGTGACACACGACACACAGCAGCCATAGATACAGAGTAACAGATACCGAGAATGGCACCCGACACACATCAGCCATAGATACAGAGTAACAGATACCGAGAATGACACCCGGCACACAGCAGCCATAGATACAGAGTAACAGATACCGAGAGTGACACCTGACACACAGCAGCCATAGATACAGAGTAACAGATACCGAGAGTGACACCCGGCACACAGCAGCCATAGATACAGAGTAACAGATACCGAGAGTGACACCTGACACACAGCAGCCATAGATACAGAGTAACAGATACCGAGAGTGACACCCGACACACAACAGCCATAGATACAGAGTAACAGATACCGAGAGTGACACCCGGCACACAGCAGCCATAGATACAGAGTAACAGATACCGAGAGTGACGCCCGGCACACAGCAGCCATAGATACAGAGTAACAGATACCGAGAATGACACTCGGCACACAGCAGCCATAGATACAGAGTAACAGATACCGAGAATGACACCTGACACACAGCAGCCATAGATACAGAGTAACAGATACCGAGAATGACACCCGGCACACAGCAGCCATAGATACAGAGTAACAGATACCGAGAGTGACACCCGACACACAGCAGCCATAGATACAGAGTAACAGATACCGAGAGTGACACCCGGCACACAGCAGCCATAGATACAGAGTAACAGATACCGAGAGTGACACCCGGCACACAGCAGCCATAGATACAGAGTAACAGATACCGAGAGTGACGCCCGGCACACAGCAGCCATAGATACAGAGTAACAGATACCGAGAATGACACTCGGCACACAGCAGCCATAGATACAGAGTAACAGATACCGAGAATGACACCTGACACACAGCAGCCATAGATACAGAGTAACAGATACCGAGAATGACACCCGGCACACAGCAGCCATAGATACAGAGTAACAGATACCGAGAGTGACACCCGACACACAGCAGCCATAGATACAGAGTAACAGATACCGAGAGTGACACCCGACACACAGCAGCCATAGATACAGAGTAACAGATACCGAGAGTGACACCCGACACACAGCAGCCATAGATACAGAGTAACAGATACTGAGAGTGAC
This sequence comes from Gastrophryne carolinensis, assembly GCA_027917425.1. NCBI lineage: Eukaryota > Metazoa > Chordata > Amphibia > Anura > Microhylidae > Gastrophryne > Gastrophryne carolinensis. The sequence goes on from CM051238.1 coordinate 456,345,181, forward strand.
ACCCGGCACACAGCATCTATAGATACAGAGTAACAGATACCGAGAGTGACACCCGACACACAGCAGCCATAGATACGGAGTAACAGATACCGAGACTGACACCCGGCACACAGCAGCCATAGATACAGTGTAACAGATACCGAGAGTGACACCCGACACACAGCAGCCATAGATACAGAGTAACAGATACCGAGAGTGACACCCGACATACAGCAGCCATAGATACAGAGTAACAGATACCGAGAATGACACCCGACACACAGCAGCCATAGATATGGAGTAACAGATACCGAGAGTGACACCCGACACACAGCAGCCATAGATACAGAGTAACAGATACCGAGAGTGACACCCGACACACAGCAGCCATAGATACAGAGTAACAGATACCGAGAGTGACACCCGACACACAGCTGCCATAGATACAGAGTAACAGATACCGAGAGTGACACCCGACACACAGCAGCCATAGATACAGAGTAACAGATACCGAGAGTGACACCCGACACACAGCAGCCATAGATACAGACTAACAGATACCGAGAGTGACACCCGGCACACAGCAGCCATAGATACAGAGTAACAGATACCGAGAGTGACACACGACACACAGCAGCCATAGATACAGAGTAACAGATACCGAGAATGGCACCCGACACACAGCAGCCATAGATACAGAGTAACAGATACCGAGAGTGACACCTGACACACAGCAGCCATAGATACAGACTAACAGATACTGAGAGTGACACCCGACACACAGCATCTATAGATACAGAGTAACAGATACCGAGAGTGACACCCGACACACAGCAGCCATAGATACAGTGTAACAGATACCGAGAGTGACACCCGGCACACAGCAGCCATAGATACAGAGTAACAGATACCGAGAGTGACACCGACACACAGCAGCCATAGATACAGAGTAACAGATACCGAGAGTGACACCCGACACACAGCAGCCATAGATACAGAGTAACAGATACTGAGAATGACACCCGACACACAGCAGCCATAGATACAGAGTAACAGATACCGAGAGTGACACCCGACACACAGCAGCCATAGATACAGAGTAACAGATACCGAGAGTGACACCCGACACACAGCAGCCATAGATACAGAGTAACAGATACCGAGAGTGACACCCGACACACAGCAGCCATAGATACAGAGTAACAGATACCGAGAGTGACACTCGGCACACAGCAGCCATAGATACAGAGTAACAGATACCGAGAATGACACCCGACACACACCAGCCATAGATACAGAGTAACAGATACCGAGAATAACACCCGACACACAGCAGCCATAGATACAGAGTAACAGATACCGAGAGTGACACCCGGCACACAGCAGCCATAGATACAGAGTAACAGATACCGAGAGTGACACCGACACACAGCAGCCATAGATACAGAGTAACAGATACCGAGAGTGACACCCGGCACACAGCAGCCATAGATACAGAGTAACAGATACCGAGAGTGACACCCGGCACACAGCAGCCATAGATACAGAGTAACAGATACCGAGAGTGACACCTGATATACAGCAGCCATAGATACAGAGTAACAGATACCGAGAGTGACACCCGGCACACAGCAGCCATAGATACAGAGTAACAGATACCGAGAGTGACACCCGGCACACAGCAGCCATAGATACAGAGTAACAGATACTGAGAATGACACCCGACACACAGCAGCCATAGATACAGAGTAACAGATACCGAGAACGACACCCGGCACACAGCAGCCATAGATACAGAGTAACAGATACCGAGAGTGACACCCGACACACAGCAGCCATAGATACAGAGTAACAGATACCGAGAGTGACACCCGGCACACAGCAGCCATAGATACAGAGTAACAGATACCGAGAGTGACACCCGACACACAGCAGCCATAGATACAGAGTAACAGATACCGAGAGTGACACCCGACACACAGCAGCCATAGATACAGAGTAACAGATACCGAGAGTGACACCCGACACACAGCAGCCATAGATACAGAGTAACAGATACCGAGAGTGACACCCGACACACAGCAGCCATAGATACAGAGTAACAGATACCGAGAGTGACACCCGACACACACAGCAGCCATAGATACAGAGTAACAGATACCGAGAGTGACACCCGGCACACAGCAGCCATAGATACAGAGTAACCGATACCGAGAGTGACACCCGACACACAGCAGCCATAGATACAGAGTAACAGATACCGAGAGTGACACCCGGCACACAGCAGCCATAGATACAGAGTAACAGATACCGAGAATAACACCCGACACACAGCAGCCATAGATACAGAGTAACAGATACCGAGAATGACACCCGGCACACAGCAGCCATAGATACAGAGTAACAGATACCGAGAGTGACACCCGGCACACAGCAGCCATAGATACAGAGTAACAGATACCGAGAGTGACACCCGACACACAGCAGCCATAGATACAGAATAACAGATACCGAGAGTGACACCCGACACACAGCAGCCATAGATACAGAGTAACAGATACCGAGAGTGACACCCGACACACAGCAGCCATAGATACAGAGTAACAGATACCGAGAGTGACACACAACACACAGCAGCCATAGATACAGAGTAACAGATACCGAGAGTGACACCCGGCACACAGCAGCCATAGATACAGAGTAACAGATACCGAGAGTGACACCCGACACACAGCAGCCATAGATACAGAGTAACAGATACCGAGAGTGACACCCGACACACAGCAGCCATAGATACAGAGTAACAGATACCGAGAGTGACACCCGACACACAGCAGCCATAGATACAGAGTAACAGATACCGAGAGTGACACACAACACACAGCAGCCATAGATACAGAGTAACAGATACCGAGAGTGACACCCGGCACACAGCAGCCATAGATACAGAGTAACAGATACCGAGAGTGACACCCGGCACACAGCAGCCATAGATACAGAGTAACAGATACCGAGAGTGACACACGACACACAGCAGCCATAGATACAGAGTAACAGATACTGAGAGTGACACACGACACACAGCAGCCATAGATACAGAGTAACAGATACCGAGAGTGACACCCGACACACAGCAGCCATAGATACAGAGTAACAGATACCGGGAATGACACCCGGCACACAACAGCCATAGATACAGAGTAACAGATACCGAGAGTGACACCCGGCACACAGCAGCCATAGATACAGAGTAACAGATACCGAGAGTGACACACGGCACACAGCAGCCATAGATACAGAGTAACAGATACCGAGAGTGACACCCGGCACACAGCAGCCATAGATACAGAGTAACAGATACCGAGAGTGACACCCGACACACAGCAGCCATAGATACAGAGTAACAGATACCGAGAGTGACACCCGGCACACAGCAGCCATAGATACAGAGTAACAGATACCGAGAGTGACACCCGACACACAGCAGCCATAGATACAGAGTAACAGATACCGAGAGTGAAACCCGACACACAGCAGCCATAGATACAGAGTAACAGATACCGAGAGTGACACCCGGCACACAGCAGCCATAGATACAGAGTAACAGATACCGAGAGTGACACCCGACACACAGCAGCCATAGATACAGAGTAACAGATACCGAGAGTGACACACGACACACAGCAGCCATAGATACAGAGTAACAGATACCGAGAGTGACACACGACACACAGCAGCCATAGATACAGAGTAACCGATACCGAGAGTGACACCCGACACACAGCAGCCATAGATACAGAGTAACAGATACCGAGAGTGACACCCGATATACAGCAGCCATAGATACAGAGTAACAGATACCGAGAATGACACCCGGCACAGCAGCCATAGATACAGAGTAACAGATACCGAGAGTGACACCCGACACACAGCAGCCATAGATACAGAGTAACAGATACCGAGAGTGACACCCGGCACACAGCAGCCATAGATACAGAGTAACAGATACCGAGAGTGACACCTGATATACAGCAGCCATAGATACAGAGTAACAGATACCGAGAACGACACCCGGCACACAGCAGCCATAGATACAGAGTAACAGATACCGAGAATGACACCCGGCACACAGCAGCCATAGATACAGAGTAACAGATACCGAGAGTGACACCCGACACAGCAGCCATAGATACAGAGTAACAGATACCGAGAGTGACACCTGATATACAGCAGCCATAGATACAGAGTAACAGATACCGAGAACGACACCCGGCACACAGCAGCCATAGATACAGAGTAACAGATACCGAGAGTGACACCCGACACAGCAGCCATAGATACAGAGTAACAGATACCGAGAGTGACACCGACACACAGCAGCCATAGATACAGAGTAACAGATACCGAGAATGACACCCGACACACAGCAGCCATAGATACAGAGTAACAGATACCGAGAGTGACACCCGGCACACAGCAGCCATAGATACAGAGTAACAGATACCGAGAGTGACACCTGATATACAGCAGCCATAGATACAGAGTAACAGATACCGAGAACGACACCCGGCACACAGCAGCCATAGATACAGAGTAACAGATACCGAGAGTGACACCCGGCACACAGCAGCCATAGATACAGAGTAACAGATACCGAGAGTGACACCCAGCACACAGCAGCCATAGATACAGAGTAACAGATACCGAGAGTGACACCTGACACACAGCAGCCATAGATACAGAGTAACAGATACCGAGAGTGACACCGACACACAGCAGCCATAGCTACAGAGTAACAGATACCGAGAATGACACCCGGCACACAGCATCCATAGATACAGAGTAACAGATACCGAGAGTGACACCGACACACAGCAGCCATAGATACAGAGTAACAGATACCGAGAGTGACACCCGGCACACAGCAGCCATAGATACAGAGTAACAGATACCGAGAATGACACCCGGCACACAGCATCCATAGATACAGAGTAACAGATACCGAGAATAACACCCGGCACAGAGCAGTCATAGATACAGAGTAACAGATACCGAGAGTGACAACTGACACACAGCAGCCATAGATACAGAGTAACAGATACCGAGAGTGACACCCGACACACAGCAGCCATAGATACAGAGTAACAGATACCGAGAGTGGCACCAGACACACAGCAGCCATAGATACAGAGTAACAGATACCGAGAGTGACACCCGACACACAGCAGCCATAGATACAGAGTAACAGATACCGAGAGTGACACCCGACACACAGCAGCCATAGATACAGAGTAACAGATACCGAGAATGACACTCGGCACACAGCAGCCATAGATACAGAGTAACAGATACCGAGAGTGACACCCGGCACACAGCAGCCATAGATACAGAGTAACAGATACCGAGAGTGACACCTGACACAGCAGCCATAGATACAGAGTAACAGATACCGAGAGTGACACCCGACACACAGCAGCCATAGATACAGAGTAACAGATACCGGGAGTGACACCCGACACACAGCAGCCATAGATACAGAGTAACAGATACCGGGAGTGACACCCGACACACAGCAGCCATAGATACAGAGTAACAGATACCGGGAGTGACACCCGACACACAGCAGCCATAGATACAGAGTAACAAATACCGAGAGTGACACCCTGCACACAGCAGCCATAGATACAGAGTAACAGATACCGAGAGTGACACCCAGCACACAGCAGCCATAGATACAGAGTAACAGATACCGAGAATGACACTCGGCACACAGCAGCCATAGATACAGAGTAACAGATACCGAGAATGACACTCGGCACACAGCAGCCATAGATACAGAGTAACAGATACCGAGAGTGACACCTGACACAGCAGCCATAGATACAGAGTAACAGATACCGGGAGTGACACCCGACACACAGCAGCCATAGATACAGAGTAACAGATACCGAGAGTGACACCCGACACACAGCAGCCATAGATACAGAGTAACAGATACCGAGAGTGACACCCGACACACAGCAGCCATAGATACAGAGTAACAGATACCGAGAGTGACACCCGACACACAGCAGCCATAGATACAGAGTAACAGATACCGAGAATGACACCCGGCACACAGCAGCCATAGATACAGAGTAACAGATACCGAGAGTGACACCGACACACAGCAGCCATAGATACAGAGTAACAGATACCGAGAGTGACACCCGACACACAGCAGGCATAGATACAGAGTAACAGATACCGAGAGTGACACCCGACACACAGCAGCCATAGATACAGAGTAACAGATACCGAGAGTGACACCCGGCACACAGCAGCCATAGATACAGAGTAACAGATACCGAGAGTGACACCGACACACAGCAGCCATAGATACAGAGTAACAGATACCGAGAGTGACACCCGGCACACAGCAGCCATAGATACAGAGTAACAGATACCGAGAGTGACACCGACACACAGCAGCCATAGATACAGAGTAACAGATACCGAGAGTGACACCCGGCACACAGCAGTCATAGATACAGAGTAACAGATACCGAGAATGACACCCAGCACACAGCAGCCATAGATACAGAGTAACAGATACCGAGAGTGACACCCGGCACACAGCAGCCATAGATACAGAGTAACAGATACCGAGAATGACACCCAGCACACAGCAGCCATAGATACAGAGTAACAGATACCGAGAGTGACACCCGACACACAGCAGCCATAGATACAGAGTAACAGATACCGAGAGTGACACCCGACACACAGCAGCCATAGATACAGAGTAACAGATACCGAGAGTGACACCCGGCACACAGCAGCCATAGATACAGAGTAACAGATACCGAGAGTGACACCTGACACACAGCAGCCATAGATACAGAGTAACAGATACCGAGAGTGACACCCGGCACACAGCAGCCATAGATACAGAGTAACAGATACCGAGAGTGACACCTGATACACAGCAGCCATAGATACAGAGTAACAGATACCGAGAATGACACCCGATACACAGCAGCCATAGATACAGAGTAACAGATACCGAGAATGACACCCGGCACACAGCAGCCATAGATACAGAGTAACAGATACCGAGAATGACACCCGATACACAGCAGCCATAGATACAGAGTAACAGATACCGAGAATGACACCCGATACACAGCAGCCATAGATACAGAGTAACAGATACCGAGAGTGACACCCAGCACACAGCAGCCATAGATACAGAGTAACAGATACCGGGAATGACACCCAGCACACAGCAGCCATAGATACAGAGTAACAGATACCGAGAGTGACACCCGGAACACAGCAGCCATAGATACAAAGTAACAGATACCGAGAGTGACACCCGGCACACAGCAGCCATAGATAAGGAGTAACAGATACCGAGAGTGACACCCGACACACAGCAGCCATAGATACAGAGTAACAGATACCGAGAGTGACACCCGCACACAGCAGCCATAGATACAGAGTAACAGATACCGAGAGTGACACCCGACACACAGCAGCCATAGATACAGAGTAACAGATACCGAGAATGACACCCGACACACAGCAGCCATAGATACAGAGTAACAGATACCGAGAGTGACACCCGGCACACAGCAGCCATAGATACAGAGTAACAGATACCGAGAGTGACACCCGGCACACAGCAGTCATAGATACAGAGTAACAGATACCGAGAGTGACACCTGACACACAGCAGCCATAGATACAGAGTAACAGATACCGAGAGTGACACCCGGCACACAGCAGCCATAGATACAGAGTAACAGATACCGAGAATGACACCCGACACACAGCAGCCATAGATACAGAGTAACAGATACCGAGAGTGACACCCGGCACACAGCAGCCATAGATACAGAGTAACAGATACCGAGAGTGACACCCGGCACACAGCAGCCATAGATACAGAGTAACAGATACCGAGAGTGACACACGACACACAGCAGCCATAGATACAGAGTAACAGATACCGAGAGTGACACCCGGCACACAGCAGCCATAGATACAGAGTAACAGATACCGAGAATGACACCCGGCACACAGCAGCCATAGATACAGAGTAACAGATACCGAGAATGACACCCGACACACAGCAGCCATAGATACAGAGTAACAGATACCGAGAGTGACACCCAGCACACAGCAGCCATAGATACAGAGTAACAGATACCGAGAATGACACCCAGCACACAGCATCCATAGATACAGAGTAACAGATACCGAGAGTGACACCCGGCACACAGCAGCCATAGATACAGAGTAACAGATACCGAGAGTGACACCCGACACACAGCAGCCATAGATACAGAGTAACAGATACCGAGAGTGACACCCGACACACAGCAGCCATAGATACAGAGTAACAGATACCGAGAGTGACACCCGGCACACAGCAGCCATAGATACAGAGTAACAGATACCGAGAGTGACACCTGACACAGCAGCCATAGATACAGAGTAACAGATACCGAGAATGACACCCAGCACACAGCAGCCATAGATACAGAGTAACAGATACCGAGAGTGACACCCGGCACACAGCAGCCATAGATACAGAGTAACAGATACCGAGAGTGACACCCGGCACACAGCAGCCATAGATACAGAGTAACAGATACCGAGAATAACACCCGACACACAGCAGCCATAGATACAGAGTAACAGATACCGAGAGTGACACCCGGCACACAGCAGCCATAGATACAGAGTAACAGATACCGAGAGTGACACCCGACACACAGCAGCCATAGATACAGAGTAACAGATACCGAGAGTGACACCCGGCACACAGCAGCCATAGATACAGAGTAACAGATACCGAGAGTGACACCCGGCACACAGCAGCCATAGATACAGAGTAACAGATACCGAGAATAACACCCGACACACAGCAGCCATAGATACAGAGTAACAGATACCGAGAGTGACACACGGCACACAGCAGCCATAGATACAGAGTAACAGATACCGAGAGTGACACCCGGCACACAGCAGCCATAGATACAGAGTAACAGATACCGAGAGTGACACCCGGCACACAGCAGCCATAGATACAGAGTAACAGATACCGAGAGTGACACCCGGCACACAGCAGCCATAGATACAGAGTAACAGATACCGAGAGTGACACCCGACACACAGCAGCCATAGATACAGAGTAACAGATACCGAGAACGACACCCGGCACACAGCAGCCATAGATACAGAGTAACAGATACCGAGAATGACACCCGACACACAGCAGCCATAGATACAGAGTAACAGATACCGAGAGTGACACACGACACACAGCAGCCATAGATACAGAGTAACAGATACCGAGAGTGACACCCGACACACAGCAGCCATAGATACAGAGTAACAGATACCGAGAGTGACACCCGACACACAGCAGCCATAGATACAGAGTAACAGATACCGAGAGTGACACCCGGCACACAGCATCTATAGATACAGAGTAACAGATACCGAGAATGACACCTGATATACAGCAGCCATAGATACAGAGTAACAGATACCGAGAACGACACCCGGCACACAGCATCTATAGATACAGAGTAACAGATACCGAGAATGACACCTGATATACAGCAGCCATAGATACAGAGTAACAGATACCGAGAGTGACACCCGACACACAGCAGCCATAGATACAGAGTAACAGATACCGAGAGTGACACCCGGCACACAGCAGCCATAGATACAGAGTAACAGATACCGAGAGTGACACCCGACACACAGCAGCCATAGATACAGAGTAACAGATACCGAGAGTGACACCCGACACACAGCAGCCATAGATACAGAGTAACAGATACCGAGAGTGACACCCGACACACAGCAGCCATAGATACAGAGTAACAGATACCGAGAGTGACACCCGACACACAGCAGCCATAGATACAGAGTAACAGATACCGAGAGTGACACCCGGCACACAGCAGCCATAGATACAGAGTGACAGATACTGAGAATAACACCCGACACACAGCAGCCATAGATACAGAGTAACAGATACCGAGAATGACACCCGGCACACAGCAGCCATAGATACAGAGTAACAGATACCGAGAGTGACACCCGACACACAGCAGCCATAGATACAGAGTAACAGATACCGAGAGTGACACCCGGCACACAGCAGCCATAGATACAGAGTAACAGATACCGAGAATGACACCCGGCACATAGCAGCCATAGATACAGAGTAACAGATACCGAGAGTGACACCTGACACACAGCAGCCATAGATACAGAGTAACAGATACCGAGAGTGACACCTGACACACAGCAGCCATAGATACAGAGTAACAGATACCGAGAGTGACACCCGACACACAGCAGCCATAGATACAGAGTAACAGATACCGAGAGTGACACCCGGCACACAGCAGCCATAGATACAGAGTAACAGATACCGAGAGTGACACCTGGCACACAGCAGCCATAGATACAGAGTAACAGATACCGAGAATGACACCCGACACACAGCAGCCATAGATACAGAGTAACAGATACCGAGAGTGACACCTGGCACACAGCAGCCATAGATACAGAGTAACAGATACCGAGAGTGACACCGGGCACACAGCAGCCATAGATACAGAGTAACAGATACCGAGAGTGACACCCGACACACAGCAGCCATAGATACAGAGTAACAGATACCGAGAATGACACCCGACACACAGCAGCCATAGATACAGAGTAACAGATACCGAGAGTGACACCTGACACACAGCAGCCATAGATACAGAGTAACAGATACCGAGAGTGACATCCGACACACAGCAGCCATAGATACAGAGTAACAGATACCGAGAATGACACCCGATACACAGCAGCCATAGATACAGAGTAACAGATACCGAGAGTGACACCTGGCACACAGCAGCCATAGATACAGAGTAACAGATACCGAGAATGACACCCGACACACAGCAGCCATAGATACAGAGTAACAGATACCGAGAGTGACACCTGGCACACAGCAGCCATAGATACAGAGTAACAGATACCGAGAGTGACACCCGACACACAGCAGCCATAGATACAGAGTAACAGATACCGAGAGTGACACCCGGCACACAGCAGCCATAGATACAGAGTAACAGATACCGAGAGTGACACCCGACACACAGCAGCCATAGATACAGAGTAACAGATACCGAGAGTGACACCCTGCACACAGCAGCCATAGATACAGAGTAACAGATACCGAGAGTGACATCCGACACACAGCAGCCATAGATACAGAGTAACAGATACCGAGAATGACACCCGATACACAGCAGCCATAGATACAGAGTAACAGATACCGAGAGTGACACCCGACACACAGCAGCCATAGATACAGAGTAACAGATACCGAGAGTGACACCCGGCACACAGCAGCCATAGATACAGAGTAACAGATACCGAGAGTGACACCCGACACACAGCAGCCATAGATACAGAGTAACAGATACCGAGAGTGACACCCGACACACAGCAGCCATAGATACAGAGTAACAGATACCGAGAGTGACACCCGGCACACAGCAGCCATAGATACAGAGTAACAGATACCGAGAGTGACACCCGACACACAGCAGCCATAGATGCAGAGTAACAGATACCGAGAGTGACACACGGCACACAGCAGCCATAGATACAGAGTAACAGATACCGAGAATGACACCCGGCACACAGCAGTCATAGATACAGAGTAACAGATACCGAGAGTGACACCCGACACACAGCAGCCATAGATACAGAGTAACAGATACCGAGAGTGACACCCGGCACACAGCAGCCATAGATACAGAGTAACAGATACCGAGAGTGACACACGACACACAGCGGCCATAGATACAGAGTAACAGATACCGAGAGTGACACCCGACACACAGCAGCCATAGATACAGAGTAACAGATACCGAGAGTGACACCCGGCACACAGCAGCCATAGATACAGTGTAACAGATACCGAGAATGTACATAGATATGTACATACAGATTGCCCACATTAATCCGGACCCTCACCCTGAATTAGAGCCTATCTTGTATGTCCCCCCCCCCCCCCCGTACATACAGATTGCCCACATTAATCCGGACCTTCACCCTGAATAAGAGCCTATCTTATATGTTCCCCACACCCTGTACATACAGATTGCCCACATTAATCCGGACCTTCACCCTGAATAAGAGCCTATCTTATATGTTTCCCACACCCTGTGCATACAGATTGCCCACATTAATCCGGACCCTCACCCTGAATAAGAGCCTATCTTATATGTTTCCCACACCCTGTACATACAGATTGCCCACATTAATCCGGACCCTCACTCTGAATAAGAGCCTATCTTATATGTTTCCCACACCCTGTACATACAGATTGCTCACATTAATCCGGACCCTCACCCTGAATAAGAGCCTATCTTATATGTTTCCCACACCCTGTGCATACAGATTGCCCACATTAATCCGGACCTTCACCCTGAATAAGAGCCTATCTTATATGTTTCCCACACCCTGTACATACAGATTGCCCACATTAATCCGGACCTTCACCCTGAATAAGAGCCTATATTATATGTTTCCCCCCCCTGTACATACAGATTGCCCACATTAATCCGGACCTTCACCCTGAATAAGAGCCTATATTATATGTTTCCCCCCCCTGTACATACAGATTGCTCACATTAATCCGGACCCTCACCCTGAATAAGAGCCTATCTTATATGTTTCCCACACCCTGTGCATACAGATTGCCCACATTAATCCGGACCTTCACCCTGAATAAGAGCCTATCTTATATGTTTCCCACACCCTGTACATACAGATTGCCCACATTAATCCGGACCTTCACCCTGAATAAGAGCCTATATTATATGTTTCCCCCCCCTGTACATACACATTGCTCACATTAAAAATCATCCTTCCTGCATCTACTGCATGTTATGAGCCTTTAAACATCCAAGATGGCGGCTCATGGAACATCAGGCAGCCTGCAAACAGGAAGTGTCTTCTGACTGTGCTGCTGACCTTTTCCTGACCCCAGCTCTGCTCTGTCTGAGCTATAACCCGCCCCCTGCACTTTATCCCACTCTCCTCTCCTCAGTAAGTGTGATGTTTCTGAGTCAAGATGGCGGCGCCCGTATCCTAGAGTCCTGAACAGAGTTGCAGCCCAGTGGGGGGAAGGAATAATAAGTTAGTGATTATAAACGTATAATATATTAATATTAGATGCCGGGGAATGGCTTTATAAGGCTTTGGGCTTTTCCTGGTGAAGGTCGGGGTTAGGCAGCTGCTTGTTTTGGCCTCCGGCCTGGTTTTTGGATGGGACAGTTGGTCAGGTCTGGGCGCGGCGGCGGTGGCGGCGGCAGCACGCGCGGGTTGTGGCACACGCCCCCGCACCCGGCGCGTCTCTGGGAACTCTGCCAAGCGCTTAGACCTCTGATCGCCGTGACCTCCGACCCCAAGGCAAACATGGCCTCCGGGCCTTAAGCAAACGTCCAATGGGAACGCTCGAGTGGACCCGAGTCCGAACTGCGACCAGAAAAATATTTGCTGAGCTTTCACTGCGCAGCCTGTAGAATTTATAGCTTGACCTCAGGATTTATTCAGGCGACTAAGTTCTAAAAATAGGAAGAGGAGGCATCCGGATGGCGCCAGAAGATTTTCGCTACATTTTCTGACCCACATCAGGATGGTAACAGTTCTGGCTGGAGCTCCAGATGTGAGGATGCCTGGCCTAGGGTGAGAGACCAACCAAGGAGGGCCCAGAGTCTGCTGATAGGCCTGGTGTTCTATGGAACCCTCAGAAATGGAGGATGTGCATTATCATCCTTAGGATGAGCTTGAAGCCCTATAAACTTCAGGAGGACAACTGGCCTAGGGTGAGTGACCAACCCATGGGGTCCAGAGTCTAATGAAAGGCCTTGATTTCCCTGGAGGCCTAAGTAAGGTAGGACAACTCCAGGAGGACCACTGGCTTAGGGTGAGGGACCAACCCATGGGGTCTGGAGTCTAATGACATGCCTGGCTTTCCCTGGAGGCCTGAGTAAGGGAGGACAACACATGGGGTCCAAAGTCTAATGATAGCCCTGGGTTTCACTGAAGGCCTGAGTAAGGTAGGACAACTCCAGGAGGACCACTGGCTTAGGGTGATCGACCAACCCATGGGGTCCAGAGGCTAATAGAGACCTGGCTTTGCCCTAGAGGCCTGAGTAAGTGAGGACAACTCCAGGAGGACAACTGGCCTAGGGTGAGCGACCAACCCATGGGATCCAGAGTCTAATGACAGGCCTGGCTTTCCCTGGAGGCCTGAGTAAGTGAGGACAACTTCAGGAGGACAACTGGCTTAGGGTGATTGATCAACACATGAGGTCTGGAGTCTAATGAGAGACCTGGCTTTCCCTGGAGGCCTGAGTAAGGGACGACAACTCCGAAAGGACAACTGGCCTAGGGTCAGCGACCAACCCATGGGGTCCAGAGTCTGATAATAGGCCTGGCTTTCCCTGGAGGCCTGAACAAGGGAGGACAACTCCAGGAGGACAACTGGCCTTAGAGTTAGCGACCAACCCATGGGGTCCGGAATCTAATGAAATGCCTGGATTTCCCTGGAGACCTGAGTAAGGGAGGACAACTGGCCGAGGGTGAGCGACCAACCCATGGGGTCCAGAGTCTAATGACAGGCCTGACTTTCCCTGGAGACCTAAGTAAGGGAAGACAACTCCAGGAGGACCACTGGCCTAGGGTGAGCAACCAACCCATGGGGTCCAGAGTCTAATGAAAGGCCTGGCTCTCCCAGGAGGCCTGAGTAAGTGAGGACAACTTTAGGAGGACAACTGGCTTAGGGTGAGTGATTAACACATGGGGTCTGGAGTCTAATGAGAGACCTGACTTTCCCAGGAGGCCTGAGTAAGGGAGGACGACTGGCCTAGGGTGAGCGACCAACCATGGGGTCCAGAGTCTGATGATAGGCCTGGCTTTCCCTGGAGGCCTGAGTAAATGAGGACAACTTCAGGAGGACAACTGGCTTAGGGTGAGTGACCAACACATGGGGTCTGGAGTCTAATGACAGGCCTGGCTTTCCCTGGAGGCCTGAGTAAGTGAGGACAACTCCAGGAGGACAACTGGCCTAGGGTGAGCGACTAACCCGTGGGGTCCAGAGTCTAATGATAGTCCTGGCTTTCCCTGGAGGCCTGAGTAAGGAAGGACAACTCCAGGAGGACAACTAGCCTAGGGTGAGCGACCAACCCATGGGGTCCTGAGTCTAATAATAGGCCTGGCTTTCCCTGGAGACCTGAAAAAGGGAGGACAACTGGCCTAGGGTGAGCGACCAACCCATGGGGTCCGGAATCTAATGAAAAGCTTTGATTTCCCTGAAGACCTGAGTAAGGGAGGACTGGCCTAGGGTGAGCGACCAACCCATAGGGTCCAGAGTCTAATGATGATCCTGACTTTCCCTGGAGACCTGAGTAAGTGAGGCCACGCCAGGAGGACAACTGGACTAATGTGAGTTACCAACCCATGGGGTCCAGAGTCTATTGACAGGCCTGGCTTTCCCTGGAGGCCTGAGTAAGTGAGGACAACTCCAGGAATACAACTGGCTTAGGGTGAGTGACCAAACCATGGAGTCCGGAGTCTAATGACAGGCCTGGCTTTCCCTGGAGGCCTGAGTAAGGGGGGGCAACCCATGAGTCTAATGATTGGCCTGGGTTTCACTGGAGGCCTAAGTAAGGTAGGACAACTTCAGGAGGACCACTGGTCTAGGGTGAGCAACCAACCCATGGGGTCCAGAGTCTAATAGAGACCTGGCTTTGCCCTGGAGGCCTGGGTAAGTGAGGACAACTCCAGGAGGACATCTGGCTTAGGGTGAGTGATAACCCATGGGGTCCAGAGACTAATGATAGGCCTGGCATTCCCTGGTGGCCTGAGTAAGGTAGGATGCACAACTGTGTCCTTTGGCTGAGCTTAACTGAGCATGCTCAGAGCTCAAAAAAAGGAAGCTGGGAGGTCAGGAGTGCAGAAGATCTTTGTAGGATCTTTGCTCCGTTATCCGACCATATCAGGAGGACAACAGTTCTGGGTAGAGCTCCAGGTTTGAGGACACCTGGCCAACCCATGGGAGTGAGGCAGAGTCTACTGATAGGCGTTAAAGGTCAGATGGCCCCAAAGCTCAAAGAAGAAGCCTGATATCAAAGCAAGAAGGACAATTTGCAGGGTCAAGAGGAATGGTGTCTGTCTTTTGACCTCTGCTTTGGACTCTCGAGCATCTTGTCGTCTGCTCTCAAACCTTGTTCCAGAGTTTGATTTTATTTATCGCTGCCTGCCTACGAACTTTAATCTCAACTTCACTACTTGTCATCTGCTTATCCAGCTCCTGCCAGTGAGTCCAGACAATCCAGACCCACAGGTTCCTGGGATGCACAGCCCGGGGCTTCTCTGCAGCTCAGCCTATCCTTCCTTGTGAGGGGCTCTAGTGAAGAGATGCCCTTAGCTGCTTGGGAACTCCTGGTCTAACCCAATCCCTATTGAGAAATTTGGAGTCCACCATGTTGAAAATGCCAGGCCTTCAGCTTCAACCTGTTTCATGTCCGAGGTCAACAGAATGCAGCGCACGCAGGAAAAAGCTTTGGAGCGGAAGTTTTTAGGCGAATGTATAAAGGAAAATCTCAACTTCTTGTCGCTTCAGCAGTTCCGGAACTCTTTTATTTTTAGAGACTTGAGCTAAAAAGAAAAAGATACGGGTTAGCTCAAGTCCATGAAATACTCAGTGAAGCAGTTAACGTGACAAGTTCGGGTCGAACACTAAAGTGGGGGGGGGGGGGGGGTGCCTACACCTAAACAAACAGATTGCAACAGTTTCTACTATAGAACGACCTGTACTTTCTGGTTGACTGACGACCGTGTTGTTCTTTTCTATGTGTTTTCTCCCTGCATTCATATCATTGACTTGAAAACGTACCGAGGCACAACCAAAGGAGCAGCAACGTGACGACAATGTGGACCTACACCCCAAACACTTATGCCTGACCGCTTGCTGCAGGCGGAAGAAAGTGGGGCATGTGGCATGTGTGTGTGTCTGGTGGGGTAGAAGATTGGTGTGTGTGCATTATCATCCTTAGGCTGAGCTTGAAGCCCTATAAATAAGAAGCTGAGATATCAGACAAGATGGCGATGGAAGATCTTTGAAGGATCACTCCTGACAAACCTCCAGTTTCGCAGACACGTTGCAAACCTGACTATCTTAGGAAGGCAATAGCTCTGGGTGGAGCTCCAGGCGTGAGGACAACTGGTCTAGAGTGAGCGACCAACCAATGGGGTCCAAAGTCTAATGAAAGGCCTGGATTTCCCTGCAGGCTTAAGTAAGGTAGGAAACTCCAGGAAGACATCTGGTCTAGGGTAAGCGACCAGCCCATGGGGTCCGGAGTCTGATGATAGGCCTGGCTTTCCCTGGAGGCCTGAGTAAGGAAGTTCGGGTCGAACACTAAAGTGGGGGGTGGGGGTGCCTACACCTAAACAAACAGATTGCAACAGTTTCTACTATAGCACGGCCCGTACTTTCTGGTTGACTGACGACCGTGTTGTTCTTTTCTATGTGTTTACTCCCTGCGTTCATATCATTGACTTGAAAACATACTGAGGCACAACCAAAGGAGCAGCAACATGACGACAATGTGGACCTACACCCCAAATCCTTGTGCCTGACCGCTTGCTGCAGGCGGAAGAAAGTGGGGCATGTGGCATGTGTGTGTGTCTGGTGGGGTAAAAGATTGGTGTGTGTGCATTATCATCCTTAGGCTGAGCTTGAAGCCCTATAAATAAGAAGCTGAGACATCAGACAAGATGGCGATGGAAGATCTTTGAAGGTTCCATCGCTGACAAACCTCCAGTTTCGCAGACACGTTGCTAACCTGACCATGTTAGGAAGGCAATAGCTCTGGGTGGAGCTCCAGGCGTGAGGACAACTGGTCTAGAGTGAGAGACCAACCAATGGGGTCCGAAGTCTAATGAAAGGCCTGGATTTCCCTGCAGGCTTAAACCGGACCTTCACCCTGATTTAATGAAAAGCCCAAACTCTTAAAAAACAATTCCTCAGCATCTAAAATTAATATATTTTACATGTTTAGTCACTAATTTATTATACTTTCCCCCACTGGGCTGCAACTCTGTTCGGGAATTTAGGATACAGGCGCCGCCATCTTGACTCAGAAGCATCACACTTACTGAGGAGAGGAGAGTGGGATAAAGTACAGGGGGGCGGGTTATAGCTGTGCTTTGCTCAGACAGAGCAGAGCTGGGGTCAGGTAAAGGTCAGCAATCCCAGAATGCAGAGCAGCACAGTCACTTCCTGTTTGCAGGCACTTCCTGTTTGCAGGCTGCCTGCAAAAATGGCAGCTTCCATAAGCCGCCATCTTGGATGTTTAAAAGCTTATAAAATGCAGTAGATGCAGGTAGGATGATTTTTAATGTGGGCAATCTGTATGTACAGGGTGTGGGAAACATATAAGATAGACTCTTATTTAGAGTGAAGGTCCGCTTTAAGTAAGGTAGGAAACTCCAGGAAGACATCTGGTCTAGGGTGAGCGACCAGCCCATGGGGTCCAGAGTCTAATGATAGACCTGGCTTTCCCTGGAGGCCTAAGTAAGGTAGGACAACTCCAGGAAGACAACTGGTCTAGGGTGAGCGACCAACCCATGGGGTCCAGAGTCTGATGATAGGCCTGGCTTTCCCTGGAGGCCTGAGTAAGTGAGGACAACTCCAGGGGGTCAATTGGCCTAGGGTGAGTGACCAACCCATGGGGTCTGGAGTCTAATGATAGTCCTGCCTTTCCCTGGAGGCCTGAGTAAGTGAGGACAACTCCAGGAGTGCAATTGGCCTAGGGTGAGCGACCAACCCATGGAGTCTGGAGTCTAATGATAGGCTTGGCTTTCCCTGGAGGCCTGAGTAAGTGAGGACAACTCCAGGAGTACAACGGGCCTAGGGGGAGCGACCAACCCATGGGGTCCAAAGTCTAATGATAGGCCTGGCTTCCCCTGGAGGCCTCAGTAAGTGAGGACAACTCCAGGAGTACAACTGCCCTAGGTTGAGCGACCAACCCATGGGGTCCGTAGTCTAATGATAGGCCTAGCTTTCCCTGGAAGCCTGAGTAAGTGAGGACAACTCCAGGAGGACAACTGGCCTAGGGTGAGTGACCAACGCATGGGGTCCGCAGTCTATTGATAGTCCTGACTTTCCCTGGAGGCCTGAGTAAGGAAGGACAACTCCAGGAGGACAACTGGCCTAGGGTGAGCGACCAACCCATGGGGTCCTGAGTCTAATAATAAGCCTGGCTTTCCCTGGAGACCTGAAAAATTGAAGACAACTGGCCTAGGATGAGCGACCAACCCATGGGGTCCGGAGTCTAATGATAGTCCTGGCTTTCCCTGGAGGCCTGAGTAAGGGAGGACAACTGGCCTAGGGTGAGTGACCAACCCATGGGGTCCGCAGTCTAATGATAGTCCTGACTTTCCCTGGAGGCCTGAGTAAGTGAGGACAACTCCAGAAGGACAGCTGGCCTAGGGTAAGTAACCAACCCATGGGGTCTGAAGTCTAATGATTGGCCTGGCTTTACCTGGAGGCCTCAGTAAGTAAGAACAATTCCAGGAGGACAACTGGCCTAGGGTGAGCGACCAACCCATGGTGTCCAAAGTCTGATGATAGGCCTGGCTTTCACTGGAGGCCTGAGTAAGGGAGGACAACTGGCCTAGGGGGAGTGACCAACCCATGGGGTCCACAGTCTAATGATAGTCCTGACTTTCCCTGGAGACCTAAGTAAGTGAGTACAACTCCAGTAGGACAACTGTCCTAAGGTGAGTGACCAACCCATGAGGTCCAGAGTATAATGATAGTCCTGACTTCCATGGAGGCCTGAGTAAGTGAGGACAACTCCAGGAGGACAACTGGCCTAGGGTGAGCAACTAACCCATGGGGTCCAGAGTCTAATGATAGTCCTGGCTTTCCCTAGAGGCCTTAGTAAGTGAGGACAACTCCAGGAGGACAATTGGCCTAGGGTGAGCGACCAACCCATGGGGCCTGGAGTCTAATAATAGGCCTGGCTTTCCCCGGAGGCCTGAGTAAGTGAGGACAACTACAGGAGGACAACTGGCCTAGGGTGAGCGACTAACCCATGGGGTCCAGAGTCTAATGATAGTCCTGGCTTTCCCTGGAGGCCTGAGTAAGTGAGGACAACTGGCCTAGGGTGAGTGACCAACCCATTGGGTCAGCAGTCTAATGATAGTCCTGACTTTCCCTGGAGGCCTGAGTAAGGAAGGACAACTCCAGGAGGACAATTGGCCTAGGGTGAGCGACCAACCCATGGGGCCTGGAGTCTAATAATAGGCCTGGCTTTCCCCGGAGGTCTGAGTAAGTGAGGACAACTACAGGAGGACAACTGGCCTAGGGTGAGCGACTAACCCATGGGGTCAGCAGTCTAATGATAGTCCTGACTTTCCCTGGAGGCCTGAGTAAGGAAGGACAACTCCAGGAGGACAACTGGCCTAGGGTGAGCGACCGACCCATGGGGTCCTGAGTCTAATAATAGGCCTGGCTTTCCCTGGAGACCTGAAAAAGGGAGGACAACTGGCCTAGGGTGAGCGACCAACCCATGGGGTCCGGAGTCTAATAACAGGTCTGGCTTTCCCTGGAGGCCTAGAGGGAGGACAACTGGCCTAGAGTGAGTGACCAACCCATGGGGTCCACAGTCTAATGATAGTCCTGACTTTCCCTGGAGACCTAAGTAAGTGAGTACAACTGCAGTAGGACAACTGTCCCAATGTGAGTGACCAACCCATGGGGTCCAGAGTATAATGATAGTCCTGACTTTCCATGGAGGCCTGAGTAAGTGAGGACAACTCCGGGAGGACAACTGGACTAGGGTGAGCGACTAACCCATGGGGTCAGCAGTCTAATGATAGTCCTGGCTTTCCCTGGAGGCCTTAGTAAGTGAGGACAACTCCAGGAGGACAATTGGCCTAGGGTGAGCGACCAACCCATGGGGCCTGGAGTCTAATAATAGGCCTGGCTTTCCCCGGAGGTCTGAGTAAGTGAGGACAACTACAGGAGGACAATTGGCCTAGGGTGAGTGACCAACCCATGAGGTCCGGAGTCTAATGATAGGCCTGGCTTTGGCTGGAGGCCTGATTAAGTGAGGATAGCTCCAGGAGGACAACTGGCCTAGGGTGAGTGACCAACCCATGGGGTCCAGAGTCTAATGGTAGACCTGGCTTTCCCTGGAGGCCTCAGTAAGGGAGGACAACTCCAGGTGGACAACTGGCCTAGGGTGAGTGACCAACCCTTGGAGTCCAGAGTCTAATGACAGGCCTGGCGTTTCCTGGAGACCTGAGTAAGGGAGGACAACTCCAGGAGGACAACTGGCCTAGGGTGAGTTACCAACCCATGGGGTCCAGAGTCTAATGATAGGCCTGGCTTTCCCTGGAGACCTGAGTAAGTGAGGACACTCCAGGAGGACAAGTGGCCTAGGGCCAGCGACCAACCCATGGGGTCCAGAGGCCCAACGCTCTAAAAATAGGAAGACCAGGAGGTCAGGAAGGTGCAGAAGATCTTTGTAGGATTTCTGCTCCGTTTTCTGACCACATCAGGAGGACAACAGTTCTGGGTAGAGTTCCAGGTTTGAGGACACCTAGCCTGGAGTGGAAGACCAACCCATGGAGGGGAGAGCAGAGACTACTGATAGGTCTCAAAGGTCAGATGGCCCTAACGCTCAAAGAAGAAGCCTGATATCATAGCAATAGCGTCAATGTGACAATTTGCAGGGTCAACAGGAATGGTGTCTGTCTCTTTAACTCTGCTTTGGACTCTTGTCATCTTGTCATCTGCTCCTGACCTTTGCTCCAGAGTTTGGTTATAATTTATTGCCTACGACCTTTGATCTCAACTTCACTACTCGTCATCTGCTTACCCAGCTCCTGCCAGTGAGTCCAGACAGTCCAGACCCCTAGGTTCCTGGGATTTACGTCCTGGGGCTTCTCTGAAGCTCAGCCTATCCTCCCTTGTGAGGGGCTCTAGTGAAGAGATACCCTTAGCTGGTTGGGAACTCCTGGTCTAACCCAATCCATATGGAGAAATTTGGAGACCGCCATGTTGTAAATGCCAGGCCTTCAGCTTCACTTGTTTCAGGTCCGAGGTCAATGGAATGCAGCACATGCAGGGAAAAGCTTTGGAGCGGAAGTTTTTAACTTCTTGAAACTTCAGCAGTTTTGGGCCTTTTTATTTTTAGAGACTTGAGCTAAATAAAAATATATGGGTTAGCTTGACTCCATGAAAAACTCAGTGAAGCAGTTAACATGAAAAGTCCGGGTCGAATGCTAAAGTGCGGGGGGGGTGCCTTCACCTAAACAAACAGATTGCAACTGTTTCTACTATAGAACGGCCAGTACTTTCTGGATGACTGCCATAGTTCAGGTTGGTCTTTTCTATGTGTTTCTGCTCTGCATTGACTTGAGGCTCAACCAAAGGAACAGCAACACGACGACAATGTGGACCTACCCCCCAAACTTTTATGACTGACCACTCATCGCAGGCAGAAGAAAGTGGGACCGTGGCGTGTGTGGGGCTGAAAGATTGGTGCATATGCTGTCTCCATTCTCGCAGATCTATTTACTGCCCCACTGGTCGGCGCGGTGGGAGGAGACATCTGCTCCCCTTTCATAGCGTTCACACGGTAGCAAAGCTGGTGGGAGTGGAAGATGGGATCAAAGCTCTGCAGAGACAACAGATGGTGGCACTAGTGAGGCCACCGGCAGGGGTACTGGAGTTGCTCTGGCTAATCGAGTGAAAGTGTTTTGGGCTATTAACCTCTTCCACTAAGAGGCCTAGCGGGTTGGGTGGGGAGTTTAGTAATCCTTTAACCACAATGGCTAACCCCCAATACACTTCATCAGCTGTAGTAGCTAAATTCCACCCCCAGGTCTAGCTCACCTTCTCCATAGGGGCTAAGCCATGTTCTCTCAGATACAGGTCACTAGGCCCAGCACAGGCCTGAGCAGCAAACAGGACAGATATCCCCCCAGCTATGGTTACAGATGTGCTACCAGGCCATCAGCAGACTTCGCAAGTCTATGTCTTCAGATGACCAGGTTGGCCTTTGTAGTTCCCTTTTTTAAAAGTATTAGACTTACTAATAAAGGATTTTCTAAAGCGGACTGATAGAGATGAGTGAACCGAATCAGAAATGGCACGAATTCAAATTCCTTGGGAATTCTTGGATGCTGACTAAATAGACCCAACGACTAGACAACTGGCCAAACCCAATGACTAGACAAGTGGCCGAACCCAATGACTAGACAACTGGCCGAACCCAACGACTAGACAACTGGCCGAACCCAATGACTAGACAAGTGGCCGAACCCAACGACTAGACAAGTGGCAGAACCCAACGACTAGACAACTGGCCGAATCCAATGACTAGACAACTGGCCGAACCCAATGACTGGACAACTGGCCGAACCCAACGACTAGACAACTGGCCGAACCCAACAACTAGACAACTGGCCGAACCCGACAACTAGACAACTGGCCGAACCCGACAACTAGACAACTGGCCAAACCCAACAACTAGACAACTGGCCAAACCCAACAACTAGACAACTGGCCAAACCCAATGAGTAGACAACTGGCCAAACCCAACAACTAGACAACTGGCCAAACCCAATGACTAGACAACTGGCTGAACCCAACAACTAGACAACTGGCCAAACCCAATGACTAGACAACTGGCCAAACCCAATGACTAGACAACTGGCCAAACCCAACAACTAGACAACTGGCCAAACCCAATGACTAGACAACTGGCTGAACCCAATGAATAGATAACTGGCCCAACCCAATGACTAGACAACTGGCCGAACCCAACAACTAGACAACTGTCCGAACCCAATGACTAGACAACTGGCCGAACCCAATGACTAGATAACTGTCCCAACCCAATGACTAGACACCTGGCCGAACCCAACAACTAGACAACTGGCCAAACCCAACAACTAGACAACTGGCCTAACCCAACAACTAATGATGCTACAAGACAAAGGGGTTTGTTTTATCTGGAACATTATGTCGGTGGTCTCTGCATTCAATAACCAGACTCCTTACTCCCTTATGGTTATTTCCTTTAATAAACCAGTTAGCTCTGTCCTATCTATGTTGTAATGCGTTGGACCCCTCACCCAGCCATGACTTGCATAGCTCAGCGATGAGCAGATATAATAGTCATTGTATTTCTATCTAATCTTCTTTATGGTCCCCGGTGTGTTTGTGTGAAAGTGGCATCAGCACTCTTAGACATCCGGGTCACATAGCGGCTTCCTTCCCTCTTCCAGAAAGCAGGGTGATGCCTTTCGTTTCTTCACGGCGGCGGTTGAATGAGCTGAATAACTGTAATCGTTTATCTGCAATACAATGCTGCGAACGTTGAGGAATTCGGAAAGAAAAAACATTCCATGCATCTCCCGTTGTTTTATTTTCCTCTCGTAGCGAGGGAAGAAGTAATTCCCACTATTAAGATTGAACTACCCCAGGCTTGTCTGTTTGTCTTTGGCGTTTAAAACTTGGAGCAGGTGGTCAAAGCAAAGATTTTATTTCATGAGATCACTACGTCTGCATCAGTGAAGTGGAAAAAATCTCAACCTGACCAAATCATTTGAAGGCTCCTCAGTAACTAGAGATGAGCAAATTTCATAAAAATTCGGACGATCCCAGAATTTGACCCAAGAAATTCGGGTTCCTCCAAATCGTTCAAAACATTGCTCACCTACCTGTCTTCGCTCATTCAGATGTCATCGCAGGTCCATGTCTTCGGATGTCCAGGTTGGCCTCTGTAGTTCCTTTTACAAAATGCATTAGGCAAACTAATAAAGGATTTTCTACAGCTGATAGAGATGAGTGAACCGAATCAGAAATTGATTTGGCACAAATCCAAATTCCTTGGGATTTCTTGGGATTGTGCTGAATATATAGATCCAACGACTAGACAACTGGCCAAACCCAATAACTAGGCAACTCTCCGAACCCTATGACTAGACAACTGGCCCAACCCAACGACTAGACAGCTAGCCGAACACAACAACTAGACAACTGGCCGAACCCAATAACTAGACAGCTAGCCAAACACAACAACTAGACAACTGGCCGAACCCAATAACTAGACAGCTAGCCAAACCCAATAACTAGACAACTGACCGAACCCAATAACCAGACAACTGTCCGAACCCAATAACTAGACAGCTAGCCGAACCCAACAACTAGACAACTGTCCGAACCCAATAACTAGACAGCTAGCCGAACCCAACAACTAGACAACTGTCCGAACCCAATAACTAGACAGCTAGCCGAACCCAACAACTAGACAACTGTCCGAACCCAATAACTAGACAGCTAGCCGAACCCAACAACTAGACAACTGGCCGAACCCAATAACTAGACAGCTAGCCGAACCCAATAACTAGACAACTGGCGGAACCCAATAACTAGACAGCTAGCCGAACCCAACAACTAGACAACTGGCCGAACCCAATAACTAGACAGCTAGCCGAACCCAACAACTAGACAACTGGCCGAACCCAACAACTAGACAGCTAGCCGAACCCAATAACTAGACAGCTAGCCGAACCCAATAACTAGACAGCTAGCCGAACCCAACAACTAGACAACTGGCCAAACCCAACAACTAGACAGCTAGCCGAACCCAATAACTAGACAGCTAGCCGAACCCAATAACTAGACAACTGGCCGAACCCAATAACTAGACAGCTAGCCGAACCCAATAACTAGACAACTGGCGGAACCCAATAACTAGACAGCTAGCCGAACCCAATAACTAGACAGCTAGCCGAACCCAATAACTAGACAACTGGCCGAACCCAATAACTAGACAACTGGCCGAACCCAATAACTAGACAACTGGCGGAACCCAATAACTAGACAGCTAGCCGAACCCAATAACTAGACAGCTAGCCGAACCCAATAACTAGACAGCTAGCCGAACCCAACAACTAGACAACTGGCCAAACCCAACAACTAGACAGCTAGCCGAACCCAACAACTAGACAGCTAGCCGAACCCAATAACCAGACAGCTAGTCGAACCCAATAACTAGACAGCTAGCCGAACCCAATAACCAGACAGCTAGCCGAACCCAATAACTAGACAGCTAGCCGAACCCAATAACTAGACAGCTAGCCGAACCCAATAACTAGACAGCTAGCCGAACCCAACAACTAGACAACTGGCCAAACCCAACAACTAGACAGCTAGCCGAACCCAATAACTAGACAGCTAGCCGAACCCAATAACTAGACAGCTAGCCGAACCCAATAACTAGACAGCTAGCCGAACCCAACAACTAGACAACTGGCCAAACCCAACAACTAGACAGCTAGCCGAACCCAATAACTAGACAGCTAGCCGAACCCAATAACTAGACAGCTAGCCGAACCCAACAACTAGACAACTGGCCAAACCCAACAACTAGACAGCTAGCCGAACCCAATAACTAGACAGCTAGCCAAACCCAATAACTAGACAATTGGCTAAACCCAATGACAAGAGAACTGGCCAAACCCAACAACTAGATAACTGCCTGCTATTATCCATATCTAAAACAATATTTTTCTTTTTATATCAATTTAAACATCTCTAATTTCTCCCTCCGACCGTTTTCAATGAACTGCTGGTCTTATTCCTAAATTCTGTGATTGGCTTCTTATTCTCTGTGAGGTTTGAGGGAGCCAGTAAAGGGGACACTTGCAGATTGAAAGAAGAATCAAAGCTGTGGAAAGAATTATCAGGTCTTTCCTTCAAACCCTGTAGGAGGGGGTGAAGGTCCAACCGGGGGGGGGGGGGGGGGCATCACGGAGGGATAGCTAGAAATCACCGCAATGGGGGCTATAGATTCCACAGGCAAAACTAAAAAAGTCTAGGATGGATGGGGCAGAGCTGAGGGGACAGGGATGGATGGGGCAGAGATGAGGGGACAGGGATGGATGGGACAGAGCTGAGAGGACAGGGATGGATGGGGCAGAGATGAGGGGACAAGGATGGATGGGGCAGAGATGAGGGGACAAGGATGGATGGGGCAGAGCTGAGGGGACAGGGATGGATGGGGCAGAGCTGGGAGGACAGGGATGGATGGGGCAGAGCTGAGGGGACAGGGATGGATGGGGCAGAGCTGGGAGGACAGGGATGGATGGGGCAGAGCTGAGGGGACAGGGATGGATGGGGCAGAGCTGAGGGGACAGGGATGGATGGGGCAGAGCTGGGAGGACAGGGATGGATGGGGCAGAGCTGAGGGGACAGGGATGGATGGGGCAGAACTGGGGGAACAGGGATGAATGGGGCAGAGCTGAGGCGACAGGGATGGATGGGGCAGAGCTGAGGGGACAGGGATGGATGGGGCAGAGCTGAGGGGACATGGATGGATGGGGCAGAGCTGAGGGGACAGGGATGGATGGGGCAGAGCTGAGGGGACAGGGATGGATGGGGCAGAGCTGAGGGGACAGGGATGGATGAGGCAGAGCTGAGGGGACAGGGATGGATGGGGCAGAGCTGAAGGGACAGGGATGGATGGGGCAGAGCTGAAGGGACAGGGATGGATGGGGCAGAGCTGAGAGGACAGGGATGGATGGGGCAGAGCTGAGGGGACAGGGATGGATGAGGCAGAGCTGAGGGGACAGGGATGGATGGGGCAGAGCTGAAGGGACAGGGATGGATGGGGCAGAGCTGAAGGGACAGGGATGGATGGGGCAGAGCTGGGAGGACAGGGATGGATGGGGCAGAGCTGAAGGGACAGGGATGGATGGGGCAGAGCTGAAGGGACAGGGATGGATGGGGCAGAGCTGGGAGGACAAGGAGGGATAGGGCAGAGCTGAGGGACAGGGATGGATGGGGCAGAGATGAGGGGACAGGGATGGATGGGGCAGAGCTGGGAGGACAATGAGGGATGGGGCAGAGCTGAGGGACAGGGATGGATGGGGCAGAGCTGAAGGGACAGGGATGGATGGGGCAGAGATGAGGGGACAGGGATGGATGGGGCAGAGCTGAAGGGACAGGGATGGATGGGGCAGAGATGAGGGGACAGGGATGGATGGGGCAGAGCTGAAGGGACAGGGAGTAATGGGGCAGAACTGGGGAAGCAGGGCAGGCTAGGTGCCAGGGAGTCATGACACTTGCCGATCAAGAAAAGGGGGCAGCATTGAGTGCAGCAACACAGAAGCTACTGAGTGCAGGGCTGTCAATGCGGGGGTCCAAACATCGGGCATCGTGATCTGCACCCGGACCCCAGTCCGCCAGTTGAGTACCGCTGCCTTACAGCATACAGTACAGTTGACGCCTCTGTTCTGAGACCTGGAACTGTTGGAGAACACTGTGGACCTGGAGGAGCAGGTAAGATTTTTATACCCGTTCACCATGTGGTATATACGGCACGCAGGGCTATTCTCCATCCCCTTCACTGAGTTTAAAAATCAATATGGATGAGCTATACAAAAGAAAAAATAAGAGAACCCCGGTTGCTTTTGACTTTTCCAGTCTCCAAGCAGGAAAGCGATGGCTCTGATACTGGAAAGGGCGCGGGGAGGCGTCATCAGGCCTCGCCATCTTCTTCCCAGTCTGGAGACAGTTAGTTGTGTAATATGTCAGTCCGTGTATCTTCGCGCTGGAAGTAAACATTAGCGCTGCTTTCTTTTCTGAAGCCCGTGAAGAGCGGCCAGATGGACCCGCTTGCCAGGTCCGGCGTATATATGTTTTATCGTACGGTGGCAGAGATGTCTGATTAGCGCATCCTGAATGAGCAAACACATGGCTCCAGGAAGAGGCAGCAAAACTATTTATAAAAGCTTCAGAGAGAAATTGGGACAAGTGGAGACACGGCTTTGGCATCGGGACCAGTCTGAGCAAACTTTCGTTCTCACTAATATATTTGGAAGCCTTGAATCCAGGAGCGTCGCTGGAGAACTGACCACAGGTAAGTACTGGATGGTCGGTTCACTAAGTGTCAAACTTGGGCAAACAAGTAAGCAAAGGTGATAGGGTTATATTCCGCCTGGAGCAGCAATTATCTTCACTGGGTCATGACAAGTGGCTGACTGGGGACAAAAATCAGCCCTGGACTCTACCAGCCCCTGGCCGGACCATGACATCCCTGCTGAGGCCTCCCCAACCATGATGCCGGGGCTATAGCATTGGGGGCTGGGGTTCCTTGGCTTGCCTGTATGTGTGTGTGGGGGGGCTTGCCTGTATGTGTGTGTGTGAGGGGCTTGCCTGTATGTGTGTGTGGGGGGGCTTGCCTGTATGTGTGTGTGGGGGGGCTTGCCTGTATGTGTGCGTGGGGGGGCTTGCCTGTATGTGTGTGTGGGGGGGGCTTGCCTGTATGTGTGTGTGGGGGGCTTGCCTGCATGCATGTGTGTGAGGGGCTTGCCTGTATGTGTGTGTGGGGGGACTTGCCTGTATGTGTGTGTGGGGGGGCTTGCCTGTATGCATGTGTGTGAGGGGCTTGCCTGTATGTGTGTGTGGGGGGGCTTGCCTGTATGCATGTGTGTGAGGGGCTTGCCTGTATGTGTGTGTGGGGGGGCTTGCCTGTATGCAAGTGTGTGAGGGGCTTGCCTGTATGTGTGTGTGTGGGGGGCTTGCCTGTATGCATGTGTGTGAGGGGCTTGCCTGTATGTGTGTGTGGGGGGGCTTGCCTGTATGCATGTGTGTGAGGGGCTTGCCTGTATGTGTGTGGGTGGGGGCTTGCCTGTATGTGTGTGTGGGGGCTTGCCTGTATGCATGTGTGTGAGGGGCTTGCTTGTATGTGTGTGTGGGGGGGGGCTTGCCTGTATGTGTGTGGAGGGGCTTGCCCGTATGTGTGTGTGAGGGGCTTGCCTGTATGTGTGTGTGTGGGGGGGCTTGCCTGTATGTGTGTGTGAGGGGCTTGCCTGTATGTGTGTGTGTGAGGGGCTTGCCTGTATGTGTGTGGAGGGGCTTGCCTGTATGTGTGTGTGAGGGGCTTGCCTGTATGTGTGTGTGGGAGGCTTGCCTGTATGTGTGTGTGAGGGGCTTGCCTGTATGTGTGTGTGTGTGGGGGGGGGGGCTTGCCTGTATGTGTGTGTGGGGGGGTTGCCTGTATGTGTGTGTGTGTGTGGGGGGCTTGCCTGTATGTGTGTGTGTGAGGGGCTTGCCTGTATGTGTGTGTGGGAGGCTTGCCTGTATGTGTGTGTGAGGGGCTTGCCTGTATGTGTGTGTGTGTGTGTGAGGGGCTTGCCTGTATGTGTGTGTGTGGGGGGGGGGCTTGCCTGTATGTGTGTGTGTGAGGGGCTTGCCTGTATGTGTGTGTGTGAGGGGCTTGCCTGTATGTGTAAGTGGGAGGCTTGCCTGTATGTGTGTGTGAGGGGCTTGCCTGTATGTGTGTGTGTGTGGGGGGGCTTGCCTGTATGTGTGTGTGGGGGGCTTGCCTGTATGTGTGTGTGAGGGGCTTGCCTGTATGTGTGTGTGTGAGGTGCTTGCCTGTATGTGTGTGAGGGGCTTGCCTGTATGTGTGTGTGTGAGGGGCTTGCCTGTATGTGTGTGTGGGGGGGGCTTGCCTGTATGTGTGTGTGGGGGGGCTTACCTGTATGTATGTGTGTGAGGGGCTTGCCTGTATATGTGTGTGGGGGGGGCTTGCCTGTATGTGTGTGTGGGGGGGCTTGCCTGTATGCATGTGTGTGAGGGGCTTGCCTGTATGTGTGTGTGGGGGGGCTTACCTGTATGTATGTGTGTGGGTCGGGGCTTGCCTGTATGTGTGTGTGGGTCGGGGCTTGCCTGTATGTGTGTGTGGGGGGTTGCCTGTATGTGTGTGGGGGGGCTTGCCTGTATGCATGTGTGTGAGGGGCTTGCCTGTATGTGTGTGTGGGGGGCTTGCCTGTATGTGTGTGGAGGGGCTTGCCTGTATGTGTGTGTGAGGGGCTTGCCTGTATGTGTGTGTGAGGGGCTTGTCTGTATGTGTGTGTGAGGGGCTTGCCTGTATGTGTGTGTGAGAGGGGCTTGCCTGTATGTGTGTGTGAGGGGCTTGCCTGTATGTGTGTGTGTGTGTGGGGGGGGGGCTTGCCTGTATGTGTGTGTGAGGGGATTGCCTGTATGTGTGTGTGTGAGGGGCTTGCCTGTATGTGTGTGGAGGGGCTTGCCTGTATGTGTGTGTGAGGGGCTTGCCTGTATGTGTGTGGAGGGGCTTGCCTGTATGTGTGTGTGTGAGGGGCTTGCCTGTATGTGTGTGGAGGGGCTTGCCTGTATGTGTGTGTGAGGGGCTTGCCTGTATGTGTGTGTGAGGGGCTTGCCTGTATGTGTGTGT
This sequence comes from Gastrophryne carolinensis, assembly GCA_027917425.1. Classification (NCBI taxonomy): domain Eukaryota; kingdom Metazoa; phylum Chordata; class Amphibia; order Anura; family Microhylidae; genus Gastrophryne; species Gastrophryne carolinensis. The sequence goes on from CM051238.1 coordinate 456,376,530, forward strand.
GGGAGGCTTGCCTGTATGTGTGTGTGAGGGGCTTGCCTGTATGTGTGTGTGTGTGGGGCTTGCCGGTATGTGTGTGGGGGGGGGGCTGCCTGTATGTGTGTGTGAGGGGCTTGCCTGTATGTGTGTGTGGGAGGGGCTTGCCTATATATGTGTGTGGGGGGCTTGCCTGTATGTGTGTGTGTGGGGGGTTGCCTGTATGTATGTGTGTGAGGGGCTTTCCTGTATGTGTGTGTGGGGGGGCTTGCCTATATGTGTGTGTGGGGGGGCTTACCTGTATGTATGTGTGTGAGGGGCTTGCCTGTATGTGTGTGTGAGGGGCTTGCCTGTATGTGTGTGGGGGGGGGCTTGCCTGTATGTGTGTGTGAGGGGCGTGCCTGTATAAGTGTGTGTGAGGGGCTTGCCTGTATGTGTGTGGAGGGGCTTGCCTGCATGTGTGTGTGAGGGGCTTGCCTGTATGTGTGTGTGGGAGGCTTGCCTGTATGTGTGTGTGAGGGGCTTGCCGGTATGTGTGTGTGGGGGGGGCTTGCCTGTATATGTGTGTGGGGGGGCTTGCCTGTGTGTATGTGTGTGGGGGGGCTTGCCTGTATGTGTGTGTGAAGGGGCTTGCCTGTATGTGTGTGTGGGGGGGCTTGCCTGTATGCATGTGTGTGAGGGGCTTGCCTGTATGTGTGTGTGGGGGGCTTGCCTGTATGTGTGTGGGGGGCTTGCCTGTATGTGTGTGGAGGGGCTTGCCTGTATGTGTGTGTAAGGGGCTTGCCTGTATGTGTGTGTGAGGGGCTTGCCTGTATGTGTGTGTGAGGGGCTTGCCTGTATGTGTGTGCGAGGGGCTCGCCTGTATGTGTGTGTGAGGGGCTTGCCTGTATGTGTGTGTGTGTGGGGGGGGGCTTGCCTGTATGTGTGTGGGGGGGGGCTTGCCTGTATGTGTGTGTGAGGGGCTTGCCTGTATGTGTGTGTGTGAGGGGCCTGCCTGTATGTGTGTGAGGGGCTTGCCTGTATGTGTGTGTGTAAGGGGCTTGCCTGTATGTGTGTGTGGGGGGGGCTTGCCTGTATGTGTGTGTGGGGGGGGCTTACCTGAATGCATGTGTGTGAGGGGCTTGCCTGTATATGTGTGGGGGGGCTTGCCTGTATGTGTGTGTGGGGGGGGCTTGCCTGTATGCATGTGTGTGAGGGGCTTGCCTGTATGTGTGTGGGGGGCTTGCCTGTATGTGTGTGTGGGGGGGCTTGCCTGTATGCATGTGTGTGAGGGGCTTGCCTGTATGTGTGTGTGTGGGGGCTTACCTGTATGTATGTGTGTGGGTCAGGGCTTGCCTGTATGTGTGTGTGGGTCGGGGCTTGCCTGTATGTGTGTGTGGGGGGCTTGCCTGTATGTGTGTGGGGGGGCTTGCCTGTATGCATGTGTGTGAGGGGCTTGCCTGTATGTGTGTGTGGGGGGCTTGCCTGTATGTGTGTGGAGGGGCTTGCCTGTATGTGTGTGTGAGGGGCTTGTCTGTATGTGTGTGTGAGGGGCTTGCCTGTATGTGAGGGGCTTGTCTGTATGTGTGTGTGAGGGGCTTGCCTGTATGTGTGTGTGGGGGGCTTGCCTGTATGTGTGTGTGAGGGGCTTGCCTGTATGTGTGTGTGTGGGGGGCTTGCCTGTATGTGTGTGTGAGGGGCTTGCCTGTATGTGTGTGTGTGTGGGGGGGGGCTTGCCTGTATGTGTGTGTGAGGGGATTTCCTGTATGTGTGTGTGTGAGGGGCTTGCCTGTATGTGTGTGGAGGGGCTTGCCTGTATGTGTGTGTGAGGGGCTTGGCTGTATGTGTGTGTGGGAGGCTTGCCTGTATGTGTGTGTGAGAGCTTGCCTGTATGTGTGTGTGTGGGGGGCTGCCTGTATGTGTGTGTGAGGGGCTTGCCTGTATGTGTGTGTGTGAGGGGCTTGCCTGTATGTGTGTGCTTGCCTGTATATGTGTGTGGGGGGGCTTGCCTGTATGTGTGTGTGGGGGGGCTTGCCTGTATGTATGTGTATGATGGGTTTTCCTGTATGTGTGTGTGGGGGGGGGGGGCTTGCCTGTATGTGTGTGTGGGGGCTTACCTGTATGCATGTGTGTGAAGGGCTTGCCTGTATGTGTGTGTGAGGGGCTTGCCTGTATGTGTGTGTGTGTGGGGGGCTTGCCTGTATGTGTGTGTGTGAGGGGCGTGCCTGCATAAATGTGTGTGAGGGGCTTGCCTGTATGTGTGTGGAGGGGCTTGCCTGCATGTGTGTGTGAGGGGCTTGCCTGTATGTGTGTGTGGGAGGCTTGCCTGTATGTGTGTGTGTGTGATGGGCTTGCCGGTATGTGTGTGGGGGGGCTTGCCTGTGTGTATGTGTGTGGGGGGGCTTGCCTGTATGTGTGTGTGGGGGGCTTGCCTGTATGTGTGTGGAGGGGCTTGCCTGTATGTGTGTGTAAGGGGCTTGCCTGTATGTGTGTGTGAGGGGCTTGCCTGTATGTGTGTGTGAGGGGCTTGCCTGTATGTGTGTGCGAAGGGCTTGCCTGTATGTGTGTGTGAGGGGCTTGCCTGTATGTGTGTGTGGGGGGGCTTGCCTGTATGTGTGTGTGTGTGATGGGCTTGCCGGTATGTGTGTGGGGGGGCTTGCCTGTGTGTATGTGTGTGGGTGGGGGCTTGCCTGTATGTGTGTGTGGGGGGCTTGCCTGTATGTGTGTGGAGGGGCTTGCCTGTATGTGTGTGTAAGGGGCTTGCCTGTATGTGTGTGTGAGGGGCTTGCCTGTATGTGTGTGTGAGGGGCTTGCCTGTATGTGTGTGCGAAGGGCTTGCCTGTATGTGTGTGTGAGGGGCTTGCCTGTATGTGTGTGTGGGGGGGCTTGCCTGTATGTGTGTGTGAGGGGATTGCCTGTATGTGTGTGTGTGAGGGGCTTGCCTGTATGTGTGTGTGGGAGGCTTGCCTGTATGTGTGTGTGAGGGGCTTGCCTGTATGTGTATGGGGGGGGCTTGCCTGTATGTGTGTGTGAGGGGCTTGCCTGTATGTGTGTGTGGGAGGCTTGCCTGTATGTGTGTGTGTGTGAGGGGCTTGCCTGTATGTGTGTGTGGGAGGCTTGCCTGTATGTGTGTGTGAGGGGCTTGCCTGTATGTGTGTGTGAGGGGCTTGCCTGTTGTGTGTGTGGGGGGGCTTGCCTATATGTGTGTGTGAGGGGCTTGCCTGTATGTGTGTGTGGGAGGCTTGCCTGTATGTGTGTGTGAGGGGCTTGCCTGTATGTGTGTGTGGGAGGCTTGCCTGTATGTGTGTGTGAGGGGCTTGCCTGTATGTGTGTGTGAGGGGCGTGCCTGTTGTGTGTGTGGGGGGGCTTGCCTATATGTGTGTGTGAGGGGCTTGCCTGTATGTGTGTGTGTGAGGGGCTTGCCTGTATGTGTGTGTGGGGGGGCTTGCCTGTATGTGTGTGGGGGGGGGGGCTTCCCTGTATGTATGTGTGTGAGGGGCTTGCCTGTATGTGTGTGTGGGGGGCTTGCCTGTATGTGTGTGTGGGGGGCTTACCTGTATGTATGTGTGTGAGGGGCTTGCCTGTATGTGTGTGTGAGGGGCTTGCCTGTATGTGTGTCTGTGGGGGAGGGCTTGCCTGTATGTGTGTGTGAGGGGCTTGCCTGTATGTGTGTGTGTGAGGGGCTTGCCTGTATGTGTGTGGAGGGGCTTGCCTGTATGTGTGTGTGAGGGGCTTGCCTGTATGTGTGTGTGGGAGGCTTGCCTGTATGTGTGTGTGAGGGGCTTGCCTGTATGTGTGTGTGTGGGGGGCTTGCCTGTATGTGTGTGTGTGGGGGGGGCTTGCCTGTATGTGTGTGTGGGGGGGGGGCTTGCCTGTATGTATGTGTGTGAGGGGCTTGCCTGTATGTGTGTGTGAAGGGGCTTGCCTGTATGTGTGTGTGTGTGAGGGGCTTGCCTGTATGTGTGTGAGGGGCTTGTCTGTATGTGTGTGTGTGAGGGGCTTGCCTGTATGTGTGTGTGAGGGGCTTGCCTGTATGTGTGTGTGAGGGGCTTGCCTGTATGTGTGTGTGTGAGGGGCTTGCCTGTATGTGAGTGTGAGGGGCTTGCCTGTATGTGTGTGTGAGAGGGGCTTGCCTGTATGTGTGTGTGTGAGGGGCTTGCCTGTATATGTGTGTGGGTGGGGGCTTGCCTGTATGTGTGTGTGGGGGGGCTTGCCTGTATGTGTGTGTGTGAGGGGCTTGCCTGTATATGTGGGTGGGTGGGGGGCTTGCCTGTATGTGTGTGTGGGGGGGGGCTTGCCTGTATGCATGTGTGTGAGGGGCTTGCCTGTATGTGTGTGTGGGGAGCTTGCCTGTATGTGTGTGTGGGGGGCTTGCCTGTATGTGTGTGTGAGGGGCTTGCCTGTATGTGTGTGTGTGAGGGGCTTGCCTGTATATGTGTGTGGGGGGGCTTGCCTGTATGTGTGTGGGGGCTTGCCTGTATGTATGTGTGTGAGGGGCTTTCCTGTATGTGTGTGGGGGGGTATTGCCTGTATGTGTGTGTGGGGGGGCTTACCTGTATGTATGTGTGTGAGGGGCTTGCCTGTATATGCGTGTGGGGGGGCTTGCGTGTATGTGTGTGTGGGGGGGGCTTGCCTGTATGCATGTGTGTGAGGGGCCTGCCTGTGTGTGTGTGGGTGGGATTGCCTGTATGTGTGTGGAGGGGCTTGCCTGTATGTGTGTGTGTGGGAGGGCTTGCCTGTATGCATGTGTGTGAGGGGCTTGCCTGTATGTGTGTGTGAGGGGCTTGCCTGTATGTGTGTGTGTGGGGGGCTTGCCTGTATGCATGTGTGTGAGGGGCTTGCCTGTATGTGTGTGTGTGAGGGGCTTGCCTGTATGTGTGTGTGTGGGGGCTTGTCTGTATGCATGTGTGTGAGGGGCTTGCCTGTATGTGTGTGTGGGAGGCTTGCCTGTATGTGTGTGTGAGGGGCTTGCCTGTATGTGTGTGTGTGGGGGCTTGCCTGCATGTGTGTATGTGGGGCCTTGCCTGTATGCATGTGCATGTTTAAAAGGTGTCCTGTATGCGTGTGTGTTTTGAGGGGCTTCCTGTATGCATGTGTAGGGGGCTTGCCTCTATGTGTGTATGGGGGCTTGTCTGTATGCATGTGCATGTGTGGGGGCCTTGCATGTATGTGTGTGTAGAGGGCTTGCCTGTGTGCCTTTACATGTATGTGTGGGGAGCTTGCATGTATGTGTGTGCATGTGTGGGAGGCTTGCCTGTATGCATGTGTATGTGTGTGGGAGGCTTGCCTGTATGCATGTGTATGAGGGGATTGCCTGTATGTGTGTGGCAGGCTTGTCTGTATGCACGTGCATGTGTGCAGGGCTTGCATGTATGTGTGTGTGGGGGGCTTACCTGTATATGTGTGCATGTGTGGGAGACTTGACTGCATGCGTGTGCATGTGTGTGTGGGGGGCATGTGTGTGTGGGGTTACCTGTGCATGTAGGGTTACCTGTGTGTGTGGGGTTACCTGTGTGTGGGAGGTTAATTATGTATGTGTGCGTGGGGGGGGGGGGTAAACTGTGTGCATGGAGGGGGTAATTGTTTATTGTGGAGTTTCCTTTGTGTGTGGGGTTACCTGTGTGTGGGGGGAGGTTACATTTGTATAGGGTTGCCTGTATGTGTAGGGTTATGTGTGTGTGTGTGGGGGTTACCCGTGTATGTAGGGTTACCTGTGTCTAGGGTAAGCTTGGGGGGCTTTCCTGTATGCGTGTGTGGGGGGTTTGCCTGTATGTGTGGGGGGGTTGCCTGTATCTGTGTGCATGTGTGATTTTGAGGGGTTTGTCTGTAAGGGTGTGCATGTGGGTGGATTGCCTGTATGTGTGTGCTTGTGTGTGTGGGCGGCTTGCCTGTATGTGTGTGCTTGTGTGTGTGGGTGGCTTGCCTGTATGTGTGTGCATGTGTGTGTGGGCGACTTGCCTGTATGCGTGCAGGTGGGCGGCTTGCCTGTATGCATGTTGGGGACTTGCCTGTATGTGTGTGCATGTGTGTGGAGGGGCTTGCCTGTATGTGTGTGCATGTGTGTGTGGGGGGCTTGCTTGTATGCATGTGGGAGGCTTGTCTGTATGCATGCGTGTGGGGGCTTGCCTGTATGCATGTGGGGGGCTAGCCTATATGTGTGTGCATGCATGTGTGGGGGGTTGCCTGTTTACCTGTACATGTATGTGGGGGGGTTTGCCTGTATGTGTGTGCATGTGTGGGCGGGGCTTGCCTATATGCATGCGTGTGTGGGGGGATTCCTGTATGCATGTGGGGGGCTTGTCTGTATGTGTGTGTGCGTATTTTGAGGGGCTTCCTGTATACATGTGTGGGGGCTTGCCTGCATGCATGTACATGTGTGTGGGGGGCTTGCCTGTATGTGTGTGGGGGGCTTGCCTGTATGTGTGTGGGGGGCTTGCCTGTATGCATGTGCATGCGTGGGGGCTTGAGTGTATGCGTGTGCATGTGTGTGCTTGGTGGCTTACCTGTATGCATGTGCATGTGGGGGGCTTGTCTGTATGTGTGTGTTTGTGTGTGTGGGGCTTGCCTGTATGCGTGCATGTGGGGGGCTTGCCTGTATGCATGTGTGCGTGGGTTACATGCGTGGGGTTACCTGTGTGTGGAAGGATACTGTTGTGGTGGGGTTTAATCTGTGTGAGGTGGTTACCTGTGGCTGTGGGGGTTAGGGTTACCTGTGCATGTAGGATTACCTGTGTGTGTGGGGTTTCCTGTTTGTGGGGGTGTTACCTGTGTGGGGGTGTTACCTGTGTGTGTGGGGTCACCTGTGTGTGGGAAGTTAATTATGTATGTGAGTGGGTGGGATAAACTGTGTGCATGAAGGGGGTAATTGTTTATGTGGGAGTTTCCTGTGTGTGTGTGGGGGGGGGGTTACCTGTGTGTGTGGGGGTTGGTTATGTGTGTATAGGGATACCTGTATGTGTAGGGTTATGTGTGTGTGTGTGGGGTTACCTGTGTCTAGGGTTAGCCTGGGGGGATTTCCTGTATGTGCGTGTATGGTTACCTCTGTGTGTAGGGTTACCTGTGTGTGGGAGTTTATCTGTGTGTGTAGGGTTACCAGTTTGTGTGTTGGTTACCTGTGTGTGTGTGTGTGTGTGTGGGGGAGGTTAATTATGTATGCATGTGAGAGAGGTTACCTGTATGTGTAGGGTTACCTGCATGTGTGGGGGGTTACCTGTGTCTGTGGAGTTACATGTGTGTTGGGGGTTACCTGTGTATACCTGTGTGTGTGGGGTTACCTGTGTGGGGGGGTTACTTGTGTGTGTAGGGTTACCAGTTTGTGTGTTGGTTACCTGTGTGTGTGTGGGGTTAGCTGTGTCTGTGGAGTTACCTGTGTATACCTGTGTGTGTGGGGTTACCTGTATGTGTGTGGGGGTTGCCTGTGTATGTAGGGTTACCAGTGTGTGTGGGGTTACAAGTTTGTGTGTTGGTTACCTGTGTGTGTGTGGGGTTAGCTGTGTCTGTGGAGTTACCTGTGTATACCTGTGTGTGTGGGGTTACCAGTTTGTGTATTGGTTACCTGTGTGTGTGTGGGGTTACCTGCATGTGTGGGAGGTTAATTATGTATGCGTGTGTGAGAGGTTACCTGCATGTGTGGGAGGTTAATTATGTATGCGTGTGTGAGAGGTTACCTGCATGTGTGGGGGGTTAGCTGTGTCTGTGGCGTTACCTGTGTACACCTGTGTGTGTGGGGTTACCTGTATGTGTGTGGGGGTTGCCTGTGTATGTAGGGTTACCAGTGTGTGTGGGGTTACCTGTGTCTGTGGAGTTACATGTGTGTTGGGGGTTACCTGTGTATACCTGTGTGTGTGGGGTTACCAGTTTGTGTGTTGGTTACCTGTGTGTGTGTGGGGTTAGCTGTGTCTGTGGAGTTACCTGTGTATACCTGTGTGTGTGGGGGTTGCCTGTGTATGTAGGGTTACCAGTGTGTGTGGGGTTACCTGTGTCTGTGGAGTTACATGTGTGTTGGGGGTTACCTGTGTATACCTGTGTGTGTGGGGTTACCAGTTTGTGTGTTGGTTACCTGTGTGTGTGTGTGTGGGGTTAGCTTTATCTGTGGAGTTACCTGTGTATACCTGTGTGTGTGGGGTTACCAGTTTGTGTGTTGGTTACCTGTGTGTGTGTGTGTGGGGTTAGCTGTGTCTGTGGAGTTACCTGTGTATACCTGTGTGTGTGGGGGTTGCCTGTGTATGTAGGGTTACCAGTGTGTGTGGGGTTACCTGTGTCTGTGGAGTTACATGTGTGTTGGGGGTTACCTGTGTATACCTGTGTGTGTGGGGTTACCAGTTTGTGTGTTGGTTACCTGTGTGTGTGTGGGGTTAGCTGTATCTGTGGAGTTACCTGTGTATACCTGTGTGTGTGGGGTTACCTGTATGTGTGTGGGGGTTGCCTGTGTATGTAGGGTTACCAGTGTGTGTGGGGTTACCTGCGTGTGGGAGTTAACCTGTGTATGTAGGGTTATCTGTGTGTACAGGGTCACCAGAAACACTCTAAACCCTGTGATGTCCTTCAGTCTCCTTCTCAATCATTCTAGCTGAGACACGATGGCCCCCTGTTCCACCACTGGTGACGAGCACAGGCCGAGGCATCCCGCGGGCAGAGCGTGTTTTGACTTGCCGTAACGTCAGGCCGGACAAAAGCCGACGAGGTGGAAATGTCCAACGCCGTGTAATCAGTATCAGCGCGTCCAAAAAAACAAAGCAAACCGATTTCCTTGTTTCCCTTGGAGCTGAATGTTTGGACAAGACAAAGCTCTTTAATCCCGAGCTCTTATGTAATCGTCCGTCTACATTCGTTGGGAAGCGGCGGCGTTTTTCCTGCTTTCAAGACGATCCACTGTCTCCTAACTGGCACATGGGGGGGTCGGGGGGGAAGTGACTTGGCAAATAGTTGGCGTCGCCTCAGCTGTGGAGCCAGAGATCTGTTGGGAGTTTTCTTGGTCGGGCTTCTCTGCGTCTCCTCGTTCTTCATTTTCTTTTGATGATGTCAATGGCGCGGACGATAAGGCCGGCTTCCATGCCACTTATACTCCGGCCAGCTCTTTCATCTTTCCCGTAGTGTGGGAACAGGTTACATTCATGTCATGTCTTTCTCTTTTGGGGTGATCTCTGCAATTTTTTGGCCCATCACAGCATTGACTATGACAATAGGGCATCGTTACACCCGTGCTACCCCTGAAATTCCTGCCATGTTATATTGATAAGTATCGTATTTTTTCGCACTATAAGACGCACCGAAGATTTGGAGGAGGAAAATAAGAAAAAAAAATAATATTCTAAACCAAATGTTATGCTACAACACCCCATTATAGGCAGTGTGGCATTCCCCCCTCCCATTCCCCATATAGGCAGTGTGGCATTCCCCCCTCCCATTCCCCATATAGGCAGTGTGGCATTCCCCCCTCCCATTCCCCATATAGGCAGTGTGGCATTCCCCCTCCCATTCCCCATATAGGCAGTGTGGCATTCCCCCCTACCATTCCCCATATAGGCAGTGTGGCATTCCCCCCTCCCATTCCCCATATAGGCAGTGTGGCATTCCCCCCTCCCATTCCCCATATAGGCAGTGTGGCATTCCCCCTCCCATTCCCCATATAGGCAGTGTGGCATTCCCCCCTACCATTCCCCATATAGGCAGTGTGGCATTCCCCCCTCCCATTCCCCATATAGGCAGTGTGGCATTCCCTCCTCCCATTCCCCATAGGCAGTGTGGCGATCCCCCTCCCATTCCCCATATAGGCAGTGTGGCATTCCCCCCTCCCATTCCCCATATAGGCAGTGTGGCATTCCCCCTCCCATTCCCCATATAGGCAGTGTGGCATTCCCCCTCCCATTCCCCATATAGGCAGTGTGACATTCCCCCCTCCCATTCCCCATATAGGCAGTGTGGCATTCCCCCCTCCCATTCCCCATATAGACAGTGTGGCATTCCCCCCTCCCATTCCCCATATAGACAGTGTGTCATCCCCCCTCCCATTCCCCATATAGGCAGTGTGTCATCCCCCCTCCCATTCCCCATATAGGCAGTGTGACATTCCTCCTCCCATTCCCCATATAGGCAGTGTGGCATTCCCCCCTCCCATTCCCCATATAGGCAGTATGGCGTCCCTCCTCCCATTCCCCATATAGGCAGTGTGGCATTCCCCCCTCCCATTCCCCATATAGGCAGTGTGGCGTTCCCCCCTCCCATTCCCCATATAGGCAGTGTGGCATTCCCCCCTCCCATTCCCCATATAGACAGTGTGTCATCCCCCCTCCCATTCCCCATATAGGCAGTGTGTCATCCCCCCTCCCATTCCCCATATAGGCAGTGTGGCATTCCCCCCTCCCATTCCCCATATAGGCAGTGTGGCATTCCCCCCTCCCATTCCCCATATAGGCAGTGTGGCGTTCCCCCCTCCCATTCCCCATATAGGCAGTGTGGCGTTCCCCCCTCCCATTCCCCATATAGGCAGTGTGGCATTCCCCCCTCCCATTCCCCATATAGGCAGTGTGGCGTTCCCCCTCCCATTCCCCATATAGGCAGTGTGGCATTCCCCCCTCCCATTCCCCATATAAGCAGTGTGGCATTCCCCCTCCCATTCCCCATATAGGCAGTGTGGCATTCCCCCTCCCATTCCCCATATAGGCAGTGTGTCATCCCCCCTCCCATTCCCCATATAGGCAGTGTGGCATTCCCCCCTCCCATTCCCCATATAGGCAGTGTGGCATTCCCCCCTCCCATTCCCCATATAGGCAGTGTGACATCCCCCCTCCCATTCCCCATATAGGCAGTGTGGCATTCCCCCCTCCCATTCCCCATATAGGCAGTGTGGCATTCCCCCCTCCCATTCCCCATATAGGCAGTGTGGCGATCCCCCTCCCATTCCCCATATAGGCAGTGTGGCATCCCCCCCTCCCATTCCCCATATAGGCAGTGTGACATTCCCCCCTCCCATTCCCCATATAGGCAGTGTGGCATCCCCCTTCCTTTCCCTATATAGGCAGTGTGACATTCCCCCTCCCATTCCCCATATAGGCAGTGTGGCATTCCCCCCTCTCATTCCCCATATAGGCAGTGTGGCATCCCCCCTCCTATTCCCCATATAGGCAGTGTGGCATTCCCCCCTCCCATTCCCCATATAGGCAGTGTGGCATTCCCCCTCCCATTCCCCATATAGGCAGTGGGACATCCCCCCCTCCCATTCCCCATATAGGCAGTGTGGCATCCCCCTTCCTTTCCCTATATAGGCAGTGTGACATTCCCCCTCCCATTCCCCATATAGGCAGTGTGGCATTCCCCCCTCTCATTCCCCATATAGGCAGTGTGGCATCCCCCCTCCTATTCCCCATATAGGCAGTGTGGCATTCCCCCTCCCATTCCCCATATAGGCAGTGTGGCATTCCCCCTCCCATTCCCCATATAGGCAGTGTGGCATTCCCCCCTCCCATTCCCCATATAGGCAGTGTGGCATTCCCCCCTCCCATTCCCCATATAGGCAGTGTGGCATCCCCCTTCCTTTCCCTATATAGGCAGTGTGACATTCCCCCTCCCATTCCCCATATAGGCAGTGTGGCATCCCCCCTCCCATTCCCATATAGGCAGTGTGGCATCCCCCCTCCCATTCCCCATATAGGCAGTGTGGCATTCCCCCTCCCATTCCCCATATAGACAGTGTGGCATCCCCCCTCCCATTACCCATATAGACAGTGTGGCATCCCCCCCTCCCATTACCCATATAGACAGTGTGGCATCCCCCCCTCCCATTACCCATATAGACAGTGTGGCATTCCCCCCTCCCATTCCCCATATAGGCAGTGTGACATTCCCCCTCCCATTCACCATATAGGCAGTGTGGCATCCCCCCTCCCATTCCCCATATAAGCAGTGTGGCATTCCCCCTCCCATTCCCCATATAGGCAGTGTGGCATTCCCCCCTCCCATTCCCCATATAGGCAGTGTGGCATCCCCCCTCCCATTCCCCATTATAGGCAGTGTGGCATTCCCCCCTCCCATCCCCCATATAGGCAGTGTGGCATCCCCCCTCCCATTCCCCATATAGGCAGTGTGGCATTCCCCCTCCCATTCCCCATATAGGCAGTGTGGCATCCCCCCTCCCATTCCCCATTATAGGCAGTGTGGCATTCCCCCTCCCATTCCCCATATAGGCAGTGTGGCATTCCCCTCCCATTCCCCATATAGGCAGTGTGGCATCCCCCTCCCATTCCCCATATAGGCAGTGTGGCATTCCCCCCTCCCATTCCCCATATAGGCAGTGTGGCATTCCCCCTCCCATTCCCCATTATAGGCAGTGTGGCATTCCCCCCTCCCATCCCCCATATAGGCAGTGTGGCATTCCCCCTCCCATTCCCCATATAAGCAGTGTGGCATCCCCCCTGCCATTCCCCATATAGGCAGTGTGGCATTCCCCCTTCCCATTCCCCATATAGGCAGTGTGACATTCCCCCTCCCATTCCCCATATAGGCAGTGTGGCATCCCCCCTGCCATTCCCCATATAGGCAGTGTGGCATTCCCCCCTCCCATTCCCCATATAGGCAGTGTGGCATTCCCCCTCCCATTCCCCATATAGGCAGTGTGGCATTCCCCCTCCCATTCCCCATATAGGCAGTGTGGCTTCCCCCCTCCCATTCCCCATATAGGCAGTGTGGCATTCCCCCCTCCCATTCCCCATATAGGCAGTGTGGCATCCCCCCTCCCATTCCCCATATAGGCAGTGTGGCATTCCCCCTCCCATCCCCCATATAGGCAGTGTGGCATTCCCCCTCCCATCCCCCATATAGGCAGTGTGGCATTCCCCCTCCCATTCCCCATATAGGCAGTGTGGCATCCCCCCTCCCATTCCCCATATAGGCAGTGTGGCATCCCTCCTCCCATTCCCCATATAGGCAGTGTGACATCCCCCCTCCCATTCCCCATATAGGCAGTGTGACATCCCCCCTCCCATTCCCCATATAGGCAGTGTTGCATTCCCCCTCCCATTCCCCATATAGGCAGTGTGGCATTCCCCCCTCCCATTCCCCATATAGGCAGTGTGACATCCCCCCTCCCATTCCCCATATAGGCAGTGTGGCATCCCCCTCCCATTCCCCATATAGGCAGTGTGGCATCCCCCCTCCCATTCCCCATATAGGCAGTGTGGCATTCCCCCCTCCCATTCCCCATATAGGCAGTGTGGCATTCCCCCTCCCATTCTCCATATAGGCAGTGTGGCATTCCCCCTCCCATTCCCCATATAGGCAGTGTGGCATTCCCCCTCCCATTCCCTATATAGGCAGTGTGGCATTCCCCCTCCCATTCCCCATATAGGCAGTGTGGCATTCCCCCTCCCATTCCCTATATAGGCAGTGTGGCATTCCCCCTCCCATTCCCCATATAGGCAGTGTGGCATCCCCCCTCCCATTCCCCATATAGGCAGTGTGACATTCCCCCTCCCATTCCCCATATAGGCAGTGTGGCATTCCCTCCTCCCATTCCCCATATAGGCAGTGTGGCATTCCCTCCTCCCATTCCCCATATAGGCAGTGTGGCATTCCCTCCTCCCATTCCCCATATAGGCAGTGTGGCATTCCCCCTCCCATTCCCTATATAGGCAGTGTGGCACCCCCCTCCTATTCCCATAGGCAGTGTGGCATTCCCCCATTCCATTCCCATAGGCAGTGTGGCATTCCCCCATTCCATTCTCATAGGCAGTGTGGCGTCCACCCCCCATCCCCCCTCCCATTCCCATAGGCACTTTTATAGGAGAGTCTCATAGGATAAAAAATACAATATTTGGTGTAGGAAATGTGGTATATGATATGTATTTCTCAGGGGTTCTCAACCTTTTCGCATGGTGCACCACTTCCCATTGCAATTATCTCCCCCACCACCACAGGAGGGCGTAGGTCCTTTAATGGCCCAACAATACAGTCAAACCCAAGGTGCGCCCCTCTCCTGCAGCTTGTTGGCTTGGCCATCTGTCAGTAGCTTGTCTGCAGTCCTTCATGTCTCCAGTATTCACCTCCAGTGACATTGACTACTGACAGGGGGAAGCTTGAGTCTCAGCAGTGGTACTAGTACCACAGGTTGGGAACCCCTGGTGCCATGTGGTGTACCCTGGAGTATGTGTAAATTGCATGTCACCCAACTCCACTCAATCAGATGCCTCTGGATCTCAAAGATCCACCCTATTCCTGTGACTGTGGGTTACATACAAAATTGGTGGCCCGTACGGGGAAATTTCCTCTTCCATGATATTTAAACAGTGGAGTCAAATTGTGTTATAGCTGCAGGCTTACAATATTTTTATACTTGGCTTCTTGTACTGCTTGTAGTTACATATATATATATGCCAAACCTGTTTATATATATATATATATATATATATATGTATACAGTATGTGTGTGTGTGCGTATCGCATTACTAATTATAACATTCATAGGGATTCTTGAAATACACCTCCAAGGCATGAGAAAAATATATTTATTTGACCCTAAAAAGATAAATATATAGAAATATTTTCATTCTTAACTTAATATCAAATATAAACTATCTTCATACCTTTTTGACCTTGTTTTCGCCTTTGTATAACCATAAACTAAAAACAAAACCAGTTCGTGAGGCGCTATGGAGCCCCTGTACAGTCTCTGCTGTGTGGAGTGGAGTAATGGTGTGAGTCTTTGTTTTTTTTTATTTTTATAAAGTATCGTCCGTACTAAGTGCAGTTGTGCTCCCGAGATGGGTAGAGCTCATCGTCTGTACTGGGCGCCGCTGCACACCGAGATTATAACACCTCTATATCGCCCTTGTAAAAAGAGTCGGTAAACAGTGTAAAATTTTTTTAAAGTCCGTACGTTAATAGTCCTTGGTTCCCTTTCTGAGACGTTCGATTCTGTCTAAAAAAAAAAAAAGAGAAGACAAGGAAAGATATATTAGAAACCCGGATCGAATGTCTTATACCCGAATGGGAAAACAAAAAAAGCAAAACATTATGCCACATGTAACACAAAAAATATATTATACGTACATGAAAAAAATAAGCTATGTACCCTTTCTGACAAAGTGACCCCCCCCCTTTTTTTTTTCTTCTTTCTTTTCTCTAATATATTTCTCTATCTATATAAATTATTATTTGAAATATTTACGAAATACTTCTTTCTTTTCTCTAATATATTTCTCTATCTATATAAATTATTATTTGAAATATTTACGTAATACTTCTTTCTTTTCTCTAATATATTTCTCTATCTATATAAATTATTATTTGAAATATTTATGTAATACTTCTTTCTTTTCTCTAATATATTTCTATATATATATATATATATATATATATATATATATATATATTGTGTGAAATATTTACGTAATACTTCTTTCTTTTCTCTAATATATTTCTCTATCTATATATTATTATTTGAAATATTTACGTAATACTTCTTTCTTTTCTCTAATATATATATATATATATATATATATATATATATATATATATATATATTATTTGAAGTAATTACGTAATACTTCTTTCTATTCTATTTCCAAATGTATTTCTCTATCTGTATATGTTATTATTTGAAATACTTTATAAGTGTATCATACTATATACTATAAATAGCAAAGAATGAATATATAATGCATGTTATTATAAATTGTTTTTCCTTGTTTTTTTGCTTTTCTCCTCTGTAATTAATGTAAATTTAATGTTGTAATGTTTAAGTAATTTATTGTACATACTTGAAACAAAGATCGGATTTGTATAGGCCCAAGGAGTTTGTGTTAGCCTGTATCACTTGCACTATGTAAGAGCATCTGTATCTCTGTATCTGCATATGCCAAAAAAAATTCCTTGTTCATCTCTGATGTACTTGGTGAATAATAAATTGAATTGAATGTATATAAAATCATTCTTTTTATTGCATTGAGGATGGGGAGGTATGGGTTAGGGAATCAGTGTGGCATATGGGAGGAGGAGGAGAAATGTGGGAAGGGGATGATTGGCAGGTCGGTCGCCATTGGCCGACGATGTTTGTCATACATAAGATGTCTCCGTGCCGGCGGCAGGTGTCAGTGAAATGCAAAGGGAGGAGCCTGCTTCGCTGGTTCGGGCACAGACACAGACGGACGGCGACGTGCAGGCGGATTCCTGACCATCGCCAAAAGTGCGCCGCCGCCACATGTGCCAGTAGGCTTCTGTCCTCCTCTCCAGCAGCAACATCAGAGGCATAGCTAGACTTTCTGGTACCTGGGACAAAGATTCGAAATGGTGCCACCCATCTGTGCTCAGGTCCCCCTTTGGTGCCCCTCTCACCTTCTGCACCCGAGGCACATGCCCCGCCTGCCCCCCCCTAACTACGCACCTGAGCAACTTAAACACATATTTTTCAATGAAAAAAATCCTATAGAATCGGTGAAATAGGAATATTGGAATGTAAGAATAACACAATACACATTAATTATATATTGAATATTTTTAATACGTATGTACAATTTTATAAACAAATTCAGTGTATATTTAAGGTCAAGTGGCTTGGTGGCCATAAAAAGGTGGGATAAAATAAAAATGAGGGGGAGTGGTTTCCCACCTACTTGGGAATGACTGCCAGGTCTGGAGTTCCTCCACAGCTATTCAGTACTGTTTTGGCTGGCTCCTTTCTCTGGACTTCTCCCTGCTATATTCCGCTCCACCAGCAGATGGCCCTCTCTTGCAGAGGTGGTGCTGTATATAAGCTGATCCACCCATTCAGCTAGTGGATCAGCATTAAATCTGTCTTCCGAACTGTCTACCCGGACGCTGTCTTTGAACTTCTGAATCTGAACCTGAACCTATCTTGTCCTCCACATGTGATATATGTACAGAAGCCTGTTTGATGCGTGTGTGTTGTTCACTGGTTGTCACAATTAAACACAGTTTGCTGCATAATCATAGTCTCTCTGTTTCGCAGTTCTCGAATTTCTGGTCACTCTTTAATAGCGGATTTCTCCATTGAGAAATCCGTGACAACGACACTAGGTCTTATAGATACCCCCTTGCCCCCTACAATCCAAAAATATCTGAAGACAAAGAAAGAGTTACTAAACGTCATTAAATAGGATTTATTGCAGGGGTCTATGTATAGAATACGGAAAAGACCCATTACACCACAACAAGGTTGTCATGTCAGACCTATAAATATATGAGAAAGGGGATGTGTACTATACAATGTTCCTATAAGGTTCTTACGCTACGAAGGCAAAGGAAAGACAGGATGGAGTCTATGTAAACACTATGACGGGCTCGGTGTGAGAGTCAAAGGGTTGACCAGGAAATCTTAGTCATCGCAAACTATTGTTGGGCATCAAAATAACATCGCCGTATGTAAGTAGACTGTGGACAACATAGTTGATCCAGATCACCTCTATCTTAACGGCTGGATGCCAATGGCTCACTGGGACAGTAGGTAGAATAACATATAAAGTCCAGCAAAAATACCCAGAGGTGCAGAACCCACCAAGACGCCATTATAACAATTATATTCATTGAGGTTTTTAATAAAGCCGACCCTCTGTGTTAATGGGGTTATGTGTACAGAATACTTGTGTAAATACCTGCCACGCATTCATCAATAGCAGCAATGTGTTGTACTGTGTTAGCTACATAGAGGATAACCATTCCTGCTACTCTTATAAGGAAGTCTCAGACGTCAGTATGATGCCAGACGATTCCTGTTTGACTCTATATATGGAAACCTGCCTTTATGAACATTAGACTTTTGTCATGACCTTGCCTTCTGGTGGATTCTGATATTTGGATTTAGCCTTGACCTGCTACTCTGTGTATATCATTATCTTGTCATCTAAACTGCATTCTCCATCATCCTCAGCCTAATTATCTTGTACGACCTCGGCTTCTCGTTTGGATTTGAATCTCTACTTGTGACAACCCCTGACCCTCGGCTTCAATTTCGGATTTAGCCCCTTAGCTTGTTACCTCTGGACGCGGCTTCCACCATTATATCAGATATGGTGACCACTGCCTCCCTGCCCAGTGCCTTTATTTCTCCCCAGGGATGACCTGGGCCTCCCAAGCAGCAAAGCTCACCTTGTGAGGAGCTCTAAGGAAAACTGGCTAAGTCCTTAGATTTTGGGCAGTAGACTCTTCAGTCAGTGCTTAAAGTGGACCAATCACCAGGATATACTGGTGAATTTGCCCCTGCCCCGGTGGCATCCCTTTGTGGGATGTCCCCCTGCGTGAAGCCCCCTAGATTGGCCACTCACCTTGACGCAGTTCCCAGAATGCATGCGGAATTTCGTATCCAGTAGCTGATTTGAACTTTGCGCGGCCATAGGTGACACCGGGGGCCGCATCCCTGCACTTCCATGCACACGCCCTGTCTTCATGGAAGCCGGCGATGTGATCGACAAAGACATAATTGTGGTTTGGTAAGATTACCGCCTCCCCGAAAGTTTGACACTAGTGGCCACAGGGGGGAGTTAATGTTCCACTTTAACTTCAGGTGCATCACATCTTGAGTATATGTAGGAGTGAGCTTTCGAGGATACTACTAGTGTGGATCCCTGTTTTTCGGGGGTACCAATCATTGCTGCTGCCAACCCCGGGCCCACCAATGACGGCTGGGCCCTGCCATCACCAATCCTGGTCCTGCTGCTGTTGGCTTGGGCGGCTGCAGTCTACCAGAGTCGGGGACCAACCAGAGTATTAGGTGCTGCAACCACCAGGCGGACCAGCACAGGGGCCCAATAGCAGCTGACTCCCATGCCTCTATGGTATGTATGCCCTGGGTTACCAGCCCCTATGCCCGGTGCATTGGGCTGATTGGCTAAGGGAGGGGGCAGTTGAATCGCAATTGAGTCAGTCATGTGATGTGTGTGTCGCCTTCATGTGGTCCAAAGTTCTGGAAAATGGACCACAAGACTGCCAGGGGCCAATCCTAGGGCCAGATTTCATCAGAGAACTGGCCTGCAGGTAAGCAAAACGGGGCTTGGAGGGGGGGGCTGGCATAAATGCAGGGATCTACCGATGGACAATCTGTTGGGCCTGGATTTTGACAAAGAAGCAAAGTACAGGTAAGCAAAATAGGTTTTGGGGGATAGCAATCGGGATGTCGGGTCTTGTTTAGATGGAGCGGCCGCACGGGGCGGCGTCATCCGAGGGGGTGCTGATTGGGGGCAAGGGGAAAGTGGGCAACACCTAGACAGCACAGACATTTTGGAGGGCTTCATTGTGTTTGGTCGTGGGTTGGGTTTGGGAGCCCGCCACCTGTTCAACTCCAGATAAATGTAGGTACGAGTTTGTTGGTGGGTGTCTCTCAAAAAGATCTAGGCCACCAATGTTGTTGAGGATTCTGATTTCAACTGACGTACATTGTAGAAGACCTTACGGTCCATCTAGTCTGCCCCGGTGTATTTATGTTCTCTTTCTCTCAGAATAGATATATGCTAATTTTTTTTTTCCAAAAACTAAAATTCTCTTACATTTATGACTCTTTCCAGAATGTTCTTCATTGTCCGCGCTTTGCTGGAGAATTTCTGTAGGGAAAGTTGTAAGTGGCACTCTGAGATGAACCCTGTGATCTTTGGAACAGCGTTGATGAGTAAGGTAAGTCCATGGTGAACTTCTGCTTTCTTTTGAGACGTCTGCAGGGAAGAGAAACGGGTTTCTTTGTGGTAAACTGTCTAGATCAGGGTTATTCTCACATTTTTCTAAATGTTTCGAGCAGGAAAGTATGGGTCACCAGTCAACACGAGAAACAACCATTTAAATTGAACCTAGATCATTTTTGGTCACCTTTTAGATCAGTTTTGAATTTATTATGAAAACCAAGCTTGGTTATAGATGGCAGCAGATCTGGTTGGGGTACAGCCTGCAGCTTTGCCAAGTACTGTACCACCTAATGGGGCTATGAGTACCACAAGTGTGTTACTTGGCAAGGCTGAAGGCTGGTTGATAACCCCTGATTGGAAACCATGGGTCTAGACAGTTACATGTCCTACAAACAATATCATAAGTACCACCTGATGGTACCTGAATTCCCATCAGATGGCTCTTGGCAAGGCTGAAGGCTGGTTAGGAACCCCTGGTCTAGATGGTGACATGTCATACGAACATTAATTATCATAAGTACCAAAGTACAGTACCAACTTGAGGTTCCATCAGGTGTTAATTGCAAGGTTGAAGGCTGGTTGAAAACCCTCGGTTGGGAACACTTGGTTTAGATGGTTACATGCCCTAGGAAAAATATCATAAGTGCCACCTGACGGGACTTGAGGTTCCATCAGGTGTTACTTGGCAAGGCTGAAGGCTGGTTGAAAACCTCTGATTAGAAACCATGGGTCTAGTCAGTTACATGTCCTGATGGGTGGTACTTATGATATTTTTATTTTGAAAACCAGGCTTGGTTATAGATGGCAGCAGATCTGGTTGGGGTACAGCCTGCAGCTTTGCCAAGTAATGTACCACCTAATGGGACCACAAGTACCACTGGTGGTACTTGAGTTCCCATCAGGTGTTACTTGGCAAGGCTGAAGGCTGGTTGATAACCCCTGATTGGAAACCATGGGTCTAGACAGTTACATGTCCTACAAACAATATCATAAGTACCACAAGTACCACCTGATGGTACCTGAATGCCCATCAGATGGCTCTTGGCAAGGCTGAAGGCTGGTTAGGAACTCCTGGTCTAGATGGTGACATGTCATACGAACATTATCATAAGTACCAAAGTACAGTACCAACTTGAGGTTCCATCAGGTGTTAATTGCAAGGTTGAAGGCTGGTTGAAAACCCTCGGTTGGGAACACTTGGTTTAGATGGTTACATGTCCTAGGAAAAATATCATGCCATTTGACGGGACTTGAGGTTCCATCAGGTGTTACTTGGCAAGGCTGAAGGCTGGTTGAAAACCTCCGATTAAAAACCATGGGTCTAGTCAGTTACATGTCCTGATGGGTGGTACTTATGATATTTTTATTTTGAAAACCCGGCTTGGTTACAGATGGCAGCAGATCTGGTTGGGGTACAGCCTGCAGCTTTGCCAACTACTGTACCACCTAATGGGACCACAAGTACCACTGGTGGTACTTGAGTTCCCATCATGTGTTACTTAGCAAGGCTGAAGGCTGGTTGATAACCCCTGATTGGAAACTATGGGTCTAGACAGTTAAATGTCCTACAAACAATATCATAAGTACCACAAGTACCACCTGATGGTATCTGAATTTCCATCAGATGGCTCTTGGCAAGGCTGAAGGCTGGTTGGGAACCCCTGGTCTAGATGGTGACATGACCTACGAACAATATCATAAGTACCACAAGTACAGTACCAACTGATGGCACTTGAGGTTCCATTAGGTGTTACTTGGCAAGGCTGGTTGAAAACCCATGGTTGGGAACCCTTGGTCTAGATGGTTACATGTTCTAAGAAAAATATAATAAGTACCACCTGATGGGACTTGAGGTTCCATTAGGTCTGCAGCTTTGGCAAGGCTGGTTGAAAACTCCCTCATAAGTACCACAAGTACCAACTGATCAGACTTGAGGTTCCATCAGGTGTTACTTGGCATGGCTGAGTGCTGGTTGAAAACACATGGTTGGCAACCCTTGGTCTAGATGGTTACATGTCCCAGGAAAAATATAATAAGTACCACCTGATGAGACTTGAGGTTCCATCAGGTGTTACTTGACAAGGCTGAAAGTTGGTTGGAAACCCCCGGTTGGCAATTCTTGGTCTAGACCATTACATGTCCTAGGAAAAATATCATAAGTACCACATGATGGGACTTGAGGTTCCATCAGGTGTTACTTGCCAAGGCTGAAGGCTGGTTGAAAATCCCCTCATAAGTACCTCCAATACCAACTGATGGGACTTGAGGGTCCATCAAGTGGTACTTGGCAAGGCTGAAGGATGGTTTAAAACCCCCTCACAAGTACCATAAGCACCAACTGATGGGACTTGAGGTTTCATCGGGTGTTACTTGGCATTTAGCAAGGCTGCAGGCTGGTTGGTAATTTCATGTCCTATATACTTTGTCTTGGTTTTAACCTCCAGCTCAGGCAGTGAGGAACAAACTCACAGTTTTGCTCAAGCAGACATTTGACGCTTACTGTCCCCTGCTGCTAAGGACTAGCGCCCTCTGCCAGGACTCCACAATCTGTTTTCCATTGTTGTTGGGAGTTTTTTTTACTTGCGTCTGTCCGTTAGACTATAAAGATGCACATCTAAGGCCTTCCTGTCACCATGTCTTTGTCATTCAGTTTGATGAAAATCTCCTGTCAAAAGAGCACCAAATAATAAGACTGGACATGTTTCAGGTACAACAGGCAGTCTCAAGATGTGGAAATCAAATAACCTGTAGAAGAGGTCCATGCAGCCTGGAGATATCCAATAAACTGAAGAAGAGGTCCATGCGGTCTGGAGATATCCAGTAACCTGAAGAAAAGGTCCATGCGACCTGGAGATTGTGAGTTACCTGAAGCAGAGGTCCTGGGGATAGTCAATAAACTGTAGAAGAGGTCCATGCAGCCAGGAGATAGCCAATAACCTGAAGAAGAAGTCCATGTGGCCCGGAGATATCCAGTAACCTGAAGAAGAGGTCCATGCAGCCTGGAGATATCCAGTAACCTGCAAAAGGGGTCCATGTGGCCTGGAGATTGCCAATAGCCTGAGGAAGAGGTCCATGCAGCCTGGAGATATCCAATAACCTGCAGAAGAGGTCCATGCGGCATGAAGATAGCCAATAACCTGCAGAAGAGGTCCATGCGGCATGGAGATAGCCACTAACCTGCAGAAGAGGTCCATGTGGCCTGGAGATTGCCAATAGCCTGAGGAAGAGGTCCATGCAGCCTGGAGATATCCAATAACCTGCAGAAGAGGTCCATGCGGCATGGAGATAGCCACTAACCTGCAGAAGATGTCCATGCGGCATGGAGATAGCCACTAACCCGAAGAAGAGGTCCATGCGGCCTGGAGATATCCAGTAACCCGAAGAAGAAGAAGTCCAGGAGTGCTATAAATATCTAAGAACCTGAAGTAGAGGTCCAGAAGTTTTGGAAATATCTAAGAACCTGAAGGTAAGGTCCAAATGGCCTGAAAATATCAAAACAACCTGAATATCAAGCAATCCAAAGAAGAAACATGCCTCTTGTCTTGGTGTGCCAGTGGATTCTACCTACATTTGATGTTGATGGAGCCAACCAGAGCAGCCACAGACTAGAAACCCAAATTGTTTGCAACCACTGAGGACATTTATTGTATATTTTATTGTTTTTTTAGGTCCTGGAGTTTCCCAGAGACCCCAACCGGTGTCACTGCCCCTTGGAGGCTTCTTCAGAAGTAAAAATGATTTACTCCAAAGAAATCCTCCATCAGGAATTGCTCCAAATTCTAATAATAATATCTGGTGTTCAGTGATTTTTACGAGGGGCTGGGACGTGATCACACAAAGGTTTTCTAACCCATATAATATCCTGACCTATGGCAGCCAGTGGTGCAGTTACAGTATTGCCCGTAAGCAGGTCAGGTCAGGAGGACGACACACTGTAAGAGAAGCCAAATGTTAGCAACCATCGCCTTTGGTTGTGTCCTACCTGTAGCTTGCGCCATTCCATATTCATGCCTGGTTCTGGTACGACGACGTCTTCGGGGAACTGACATGAATCATTCTATATAGGAGAATAAGGATGAGCCTATAACAGTGAATTGAAAGCAGTGCCATTTGATATGTTGTCTTCACAGCTGCTGAGCACACGTATTCGTTCAGTAACTGCACAACGTTCTTTTATATGTTTATATTACTGTTTATGCTTTAAGGAAATGGTAGGCATCATATATTATATAAGCAAAGCCAAAATTGTATCCCGCACAGCTTAAACGGTCTGAACACAATGTTGTACATTGCAGGTGCTGGCTAATAGGGGAACCGCCACAGGTGTATGTAAACCAAGGCAAACGCGTTTGGGCTTCCAGTACAGTCCCCAAAAAATACCCCTATTAAATGGGAAGAGCCGCACTCAATTGTGATTAAAATACTATAATAAGCCTTTATTTGAAAGACAACATTTACTACATGCAAAACAAAGACGAATAAAGTGATAATTTAAAAACGAATAAAGTGCTATGGAGTTGGACCTTTCAATTTTATGGCTCTAATGTTCACAAACATATATAGTAAAAAAGTTATTACATTTAAAGTGCGGAAGTGCTAAGCTATACAATGATATTTAAGTCTAAGTTTAAGTTTTTTGTTTTTTCGCTCTCACAGACTTAAATATCATTGTATAGCTTAGCACGTCCGCACATTAAATTTAATGACTTTTTTACTATATATTTGTGAACATTAGAGCCATAAATTTGAAAGGTCCAACTCCATAGCACTTTATTTGTTTTTAAACTGTCTTTGTTTTGCATGTAGTAAATGTTGTCTTTCAAATAAAGGCTTATTATTGTATTATAATTACAATTGAGTGCAGCTCTTTCCAATTAATAGGGGTATTTTTTGGGACAGTACTGGCAGCCCAAACACATGTTTGCCTTGGTTATCATATATTATATACACAAAGGACTCTACAAAGATGGTTCAAAAAAACCTGGTCCAGTTCTGAAACCTGGTCCAAAAAAGTCTCGGATACAGAAATCTGGAACCAGATTTATTACGATGCATTGCTTACCCTGCCGCTGCTCCTACGCTGCTCTCCGGTCAAATCGGCGGTGGCGAGTATCTCTGCTTGGCCACCACTGATAAGCTCTACTACTGGAACAGAGACATCAAAGCGCCCAGGTGATCTAATTGTAGGCGGTATATTTAAAGGCAGTTCTCAGGAACAACCCTGCCACTAAAGGCTTGCTACCACCACCTTTTCAGCCCGTCCTGTTGCCAACCCACGCCACGTTGATCACATCTGCTCTGCAACCCTGCTGCTGACCTGTGCCACATCCAACCACATCTACTCTGCTGATCTGTGCACTTCCAACCATGTCTGCTCAGTTGTATTGACCGCTGTTCCAGTTTATAACTGCAGCCTTGGCTTCTGATCACCAGTGACATTGCGACATTTTTCGCGATAGTGCTCCTTTAACATCAATGGACACCATCAAGGCCAAAAAGTGACGTCCCCTTGATCCCGCTGATGCCTACTGTATGACTGTATGTCTGGTATGGTTTATTACCCTTCTTTTATTGACCTTATTTATTAGCCTTATTAACCTTCTTTTTCATTTATCACAGACAGGAAATGAGGATAAATCTCTCCATTGCAATGGACAGCTGAAAGAACATTAAAGTGGAAGTCCACTCAAAAAAAAAAAGACTTAGTGAAAGTTTCCCCAACAAGTTCTATTGAACTAGTTGGGCTGGGAAATTTCTTGCCCATCCCCCATATAGACATGACCTGGCTATCCTGGCTTTCCATTACCCAAAAGGTATCGGTTGGGGGAGCTTTCAAAAATTTTCACTGGGCTTTTGCTTTTAAATGATTTGCTTTGGCTTTCCTCTGTGTTGGTTAGCTTTAGTGCTTTGCTAAGGGTTGGCCTAAGGCTTTGGATTTTGTTGGATTGTATTGCTAAGGGTTGGCCTAAGGCTTTGGATTTTGTTGGATTGTATTGCTAAGGGTTGGCCTAAGGCTTTGGATTTCGTTGGATTGTATTGTTAAGGGTTGGCCTAAGGCTTTGGATTTTGTTGGATTGTATTGCTAAGGGTTGGCCTAAGGCTTTGGATTTCGTTGGATTGTATTGTTAAGGGTTGGCCTAAGGCTTTGGATTTCGTTGGATTGTATTGTTAAGGGTTGGCCTAAGGCTTTGGATTTCATTGGATTGTATTGCTAAGGGTTGGCCTAAGGCTTTGGATTTCGTTGGATTGTATTGCTAAGGGTTGGCCCAAGGCTTTGGTTCTTGTTGGCTTGTTTTGCTAAGGATTGGCCTAAGGCTTTGGATTTCGTTGGATTGTATTGCTAAGGGTTGGCCTAAGGCTTTGGAATTTGTTGGATTGTTTTGCTAAGGGTTGGCCCAAGGCTTTGGATTTCATTGGATTGTATTGCTAAGGGTTGGCCTAAGGCTTTGGAATTTGTTGGATTGTTTTGCTAAGGGTTGGCCTAAGGCTTTGGAATTTGTTGGATTGTATTGCTAAAGGTTGGCCTAAGGCTTTGGATTTTGTTGGATTGTATTGCTAAGGGTTGGCCTAAGGTTTTAGATTTCGTTGGATTGTATTGCTAAGGGTTGGCCTAACACTGAGCCATAAAACACATCTACCAATCGCCTGGACCCAAATTTGATGTATCCATCCCCCAACAGTGATGACCACATGCAGTATATTGCGAGTATTACCTTGGCACTGAGAAATGTCCACAAGGGAAACTATCCATGGGTTGTATTTCGATCCCCGTGCAGTTAACGCCCAACTTCTGCCCTAACTTTTATTTTATCCTTCCATAGAACGAATAGTTTGGACCTCATCTCAAACTTTCCTTCTTGCTGAGACCTCAAAAATTTCCCTCAATATTAAAATCTATGGCCAACACTAAATTTGAGATCCTTGCGCCAGTAACAACCTCTCTGCTAAATATCCACACAAAAAACCATTCTAACTTATCTCCTATCTGTAAAAAAACTCAAAAACTGGGCTGGATTTGGGCTTTAAACAGGGTAGAATATACGCACTTATCATCCAAGAACCTGGGTGACAGGACCTTCTTTGAACACTTTGAAAGTGCAACATAGCCCCCAAGTATCAGTCTCAGAAAAGATCTACGAGACCTTTTTTTTGGATTAGGTGAGAAAAGTGATTGTCTTCAAACACGGTAGAAAAGAAGCACAAGTACATGAACACAGTCCCCAGTTTCTACGTGAGAAGGACACTCTCGGAACAGATCGTTTTTTAGCAACTCACCATTATGTTCTCTTCATCAACCGCTGATTTGATGTAATTCTCCAGAGTGCGCAGGTCACAGATCGGCTGAGAAGTAACAGGCTTCACATTAACCAGCAACATTTGTAGCAGGATAAGTAAACCTGTGAAACATAAAATGTGGACATGTTTGAGTTGTTTTTGTTATGTTGTCCTTATACACTCTCATAAATCTAATATGTTCCATTTTAGGTTGTGCGACAAAAGAGTTTGCTTAAAGTTGTCCTGAATGCAGTAACAAACATATTTATAGCATAAGAACCCGTGCCTGACTAAGGGGGAACCCCCCGAAACGCGTCACAGTTGTGGGGTGCGGGAAATGAGCCTTGAGTCCCGCAATATCTACTGACATTTTTTCACTGCGGTGCTGTGCTAAATTTATTCAAGATAAGAACCCACTCGGCTATCCTGGTGATCTTTTATAAATCTATTCGATCTTAAGTCCAACCACTTGGACATCCTACTGATCTATTATCCAGTTATATAGTCTGAGGTCCGATGTCTCCACCACTCGGCCATATTGGTGATGTTTCATACATCTATTCAATCTTAAAGCCAATGCGGATATCCTGGTGACCTCTATACATCTATTGGTCTTAAGTCAAATGCCTTAACCACTCAGACATCCTGGTGATCTTTTATACATCTATTGGTCTAAAGTCCAACATCTTAACCACTCAGACACCCTGGTGATCTATTATATATCCATTCAATGTTAAGTCCAACTACTTAGACATCCTACTGATCAATTATCCAGTTATATGATCTGAGGTCCAATGTCTCCACCACTCGGACACCCTGGTGATCTTTTATATACCTATTCGATATTAAGTCCATTGCGGATATCCTGGTGATCTCTATACATCTATTTGGTCTTAATTCAACACCTTATCCACTCGGACATCCTACTAATCTATTATCCACTTATATGATCTGAGGTCCAACGTCTCCACCACTCGGCCACCCTGGTGATCTTTTATATATCTATTCAATCTTAAGTCCCACTACTTAGACATCCAACTGATCTATTATCCAGTTATATGATCTGAGGTCCAATGTCTCCACCACTCGGCCATCTTCCATACATCTATTCAATGTTAAGGCCAAACCTAATCCTTAACCACTCAGACATCCTGGTGATCTTTTATACATCTACTGATCTTAAGTCCAACACCTTAACCACTCAGACATCCTACTGATCTATTATCCAGTTATATGATCTGAGGTCCAATGTCTCCACCACTTGGCCACCCTGGTGATCTTTTATACATCTATTCAATGTTCAGGCCAACTCGGACATCCTAGTGACCTCTATACATCTTTTGGTCTTAAGTCAAGGCTTTAACCACTCAGACATCCTGGTGATCTTTTATACATTTATTGGTCTTAGGTCCAAAGCTTTAACCACTCAGACATCCTGGTGATCTTTTATACAGCTATTGGTCTTAGGTCCAAAGCTTTAACCACTCAGACATCCTGGTGATCTTTTATACAGCTATTGGTCTTAGGTCCAAAGCTTTAACCACTCAGACATCCTGGTGATCTTTTATACATCTATTGGTCTTAGGTCCAAGGCTTTAACCACTCAGAAATCCTGGTGATCTTTATACATCTACTGGTCTTACGTCCAACACCTTAACCACTCAGAGATCCTGGTGACCTCTATACATCTATTGGTCTTAGGTCCAAGGCTTTAATCACTCAGACATCCTGGTGAACTCTATACATCTATTGGTCTTAGGTCCAAGGCTTTAACCACTCAGACATCCTGGTGACCTCTATACATCTATTGGTCTTAGGTCCAAGGCTTTAAGCACTCAGACATCCTGGTGACCTCTATACATCCATTGGTCTTAGGTCCAAGGCTTTAACCACTCAGACATCCTGGTGATCTTTTATACATCTATTGGTCTTACGTACAACACCTTAACCACTCAGAGATCCTGGTGATTCTTTATACATCTACCGGTCTTAAGTCCAACACCTTATCGAATCGGACATCCTGGTGATCTATTATCCACTTATATGATCTGAGGTTCAATGTCTCCACCACTCGGCCACTCTGGTGATCTTTTATATATCTATTCAATATATTCAATTCAATTCAAGTCCAACTATTTAGACATCCTACTGATCTGTTATCCAGTAATATGATCTGAGGTCCAAGGTCTCCACCACTCGGCAACCCTGGTGATCTTTCATATACCTATTTAATCTCAAGTCCAACAACTTAACCAGTTGGACATCCTGATGATCTTTTATACATTTATTTAATGCTAAGTCCAACGCCTTAACCACTCAGACATCCCGGAGATCTAAATGTATCTACTGATCTTAGATACAAAGCATTTAACCTCTTCTGGTGATCATTTATACATCTATTCCATCGTATACCCAACGCTGATATCCAGGTGATCTCTATACATCTATTTGGTTTAAATCCAACACCTTAACCACTCGAACATCCTGGAGATCTATAAAACATCTATTTCAGTGGTGCTCAGCCTTCCTTCTTAAAGTGGACCTAAACTTTGACTTCCTCCTTAAAGAGGACCAAAACTTTAACCCCGCTGTGTGAAACCTCCCAGATCGCTGATGCCAACTCACCTTTTCCCGGTCCTACGGAGCATGTGCGCTCGGAGCCGCTGACGTCACATTGTCTAAACCTTTGTCTAAGGCCAGCGTCCCTGAGCGCACTGGTGGATGCATCCCATGCTTTCTCCTATAGCAGGGAGATTGCTCACGCCAGCCATTCACAAATGCCTGGTAAGAGCACGCGCCCTGCTAGAGGGAGAGCGGGGATGCGGCTGTGGCTCATGAATGTGAAGTTGGACCAGGAAGGGAAGTAAGTGTACGGGGCGACCTGGGGGGTTTCACACAGCAGGGCATCCCGATTTTGGATACCCCGGGAGGAGGGAATCCATCGGCCCGGGAATCTTACAGATTCCCAGGCCGATAGGCGTGAGTTTCGGTCCTCTTTAAAGAAAGAGGAGAAACATGGGACGAGTCATGGTGACCAGTTAAGGGCTTAGCAGGGCCGGCTCCAGGTTTATGTGGGCCCTTGGGCGGCGTGGTCTCAGTGGGCCCCTTTGTGGTGAAGAGTCGTGCCACATCACCGAGGGATGTCCCAAATCTGGATGCCCCCTAAGGATCGTGCTATTTGGTCCAAAACTCCAGTTCTGGTCTACTTTGAAGTGTACCAAACCCCATAAACCTGACCTCAGAGTATAAACGAATCTAGATCCTCTTGATTTTGGACGCCCCATGTGTGACCCCCCCCCCCTCCTTTGATAATTACTTTCCTGGAACTGGTGAATACACTGTACACACGCCAGTTTGAGTTAACGGTCAAACCAGGGGGGTTCTTTCACATACAGGGGCATCCCAAATTGAGTGGACCAAAACTCAGGGGTGGAATTGCTTGCATAGTGGGTATGTCAGCGATCCCAGGGGGGTTTCACACAGTAGGGTATCGCAGATCGGGACGGTCCAGGGATAGGAAATCAACGTAAAAATCTAAAGAATCTAAATCGAGATGCCCTGTTGTGTGGAATCTGCCATTCAAGGACATGTGGGTACCAGCTGTGGCGGTGCCCTCTCAGTCCACCGCTACACACCCCAAAGGCCGGCCCTGTCCCTGGGCCCCCTCGGAGGATGGGGCCCCGGCAGCTGCCCCGCCTTGCCGGGTGCTGACGCCGGCCCTGGGGCTCAGGCAAACAGATGTGCATTGGGGGCGGGGCCATATGTGCTTCAAAACAACAGATTTTCAGGCGGAAGGTACCAGAAGAAGAATTCTGCGCTCGCCCGGATGTCACGAATCATGCGCCTAGGCCATTGCGGGATCGTTTGCGATTGGTTTTGGGTCTTTTTCGAGTACAACCTATTATGTCAGTCAATCTAAGCCACTTTGCTCTTGCCTGTAGCTATAATGTGGACCTTAATTATTACCAGGAACGCCCTTCGCCCCAACAAGTAGGTTTCATCAGCCCTAAAAGGGCACCTCAGGTCACAGAAGGCCCAGATTTCACAAAGCTTCATGGTCTCGTTATACTTCTGAAATCTCAGAAGCTCCCACGGATTTCTAGGAATCCTTTGGGACAGACGTAGGGTCAGTATTAAGGGCTAAGCACACATTCGAAGCTCGAGCAAACATCGCCGCCGCTAGTTGACGTTTCCTAGAACCTTTTTTTTTTTTTTACTTTTCCTAGAACCCTTGTTTCCAGGATCCTCTTATACATAAGTTCACCGGCCTTATCCTAAAGCCTCTATTATTCATCTCAAATCAGCCATAGACATACCTTCCAAGTGTCCCTGATTTGGAGGGACTGTCCCTATTTTGAATGCATGTCCCCCTGTCCTTCGTTGTTCTCATTTGTCCCTCTTTGAGGTGTAACATGCAGATCTGCATCAATAAATGATTCATTTGCTTGTTCAATGTGTTTCTATTGTTCTAACTGTTACAATGTATCTCCTATCCATCAATCAATGAGGGGGCATGGCTTCATCCATCCCTCAATGAGGGGGCGTGGCTTCATCCATCCCTCAATAAGGGGGCGTGGCATCATCCATCTCTCAATGTGTTGCGTGGCTTCATTTACATATTGTCCCTCTTTGAGGTGTAACATGCAGATCTGCAGCAAAGTGTTTCTATTGTTGTAACTGTTACACCCTATCTTCTATCTATCCCTCAATGAGGGGGCGTGGCTTCATCCACCCCTCAATGGGGGGGGGCGTGGCTTCATCCATCCCTCAATGAGGGGCGTGGCTTCATCCATCCCTCAATGAGGGGGCGTGGCTTCATCCATCCCTCAATGAGGGGCGTGGTTTCATCCATCCCTCAATGGGGGTGTGGCTTCATTTACATATTGTCCCTCTTTGAGGTGTAACATGCAGATCTGCAGCAATAAATGATTCATTTGCCTATTCGAAGTGTTTCTATTGTTATAACTGTTACAATGTATCTCCTATCCATCCCTCAATTACCTTATGGCCGTGGAGATTCCTTAAAGGCTGCGAATAGTTTTATATCATTAAGAAACGCTCTAGAGAATTATATTACATGAAATTAATGTTAGGCGAGAGCGTCACCTGCCGAACCCAGCATCAGGGCCACTTGCTGTTTTTGTCCCCTCAACCCAACATTAAGTCTACTTGCTGTATCTTTTCCCCCCGAACCCTTAAAGTGGACCAACACCCAGGATTTTGACTATCCTGGGTCTTGGTCCACTTCGGTGGGGCACCCCCGATCGGGGTGCCCCGCTGTGTGAAACCCCCCCTAACCCCCCGAAAAACTCACCTCTCCCCGCTCCCAGCGCCGACGTACAAGAGAAGATCTTGAACGTCTAAGCGGCGGCGGCCGCCGCCGCCTCCCTCGCGTCACTTTGAACGCGCGCGCCCCCGCGCCGGCCATTCGCAGACGGCCGGCGCGGAGGCGCGCACGCCTACAGGGTAGATGAGTTGGGGTGTTTGGGGGGGGTTTCACCCCGCGGGACATCCCGATCTCGGATGTCCCGCGGGGTGGGGGGTGATCGGCCCGGGAATCTTATAGATTCCCGGGCCGATCACCCGTGGGTGTTGGTCCACTTTAAATTTTTTGTATCACTTACCAGACTTGAAATAATAAATAAATATATATATATAATTATAAATATTATTTAATATAATAACTGTTCAATATAACAAGAAATCCCAACTGTGGCCAAAATAGATTTGCAAAGGCCACCAGAGGAAATCATTTTTGGGGTCACCAGAGGAAATCAGTTTTGGAGTCACCAGAGGAAATCATTTTTGGGGCCACTCTGGTGTCATTAATACTACTTAATAGATTCATACAGATGTTAGAATTCTGGCGTCATTACTCCATAACGATTATTACACATCTTTATACAGAAATGCGAGCTGGACACTTGGTTGCAACTCGCTGCTTTAGAATCTTTTAGAATAGTTTATTATGTGATCTAACGGTTTAACTGGCTTTGTGTCATCAGCACTTGGCCACCAGCCACGTGGCTTCCACCCAAGGGCACTTAATAATGCTGCACATAAATAGCCAGACAGCTATTTTTAATCTTCAAGGACTTTACATCCTCTGGCTCGATGCCTCGTGGAAACCTAACGAGCTGCCACGTGGCTCAGACGAGGTAAGTCTGCCAGTTAGAGCCACGACAGTCTGTAGGGAACTCCCGGCCGGGTCACACTGAAATGTATGGCACACAATGTACCGTACGCAGAACTTCCTAAAGGCTAGATGAGCAGTCAATGCATTATCAATGAGGCACGGTAAAGGTACTCGCTTTGACCAGTTTTTTAGGTGTATCGACTGCTATTGGAGTTTAAACTTTTTGAAAACTCCGGGAATTATGTTAATAAAGACATGTCAATGATATGCAAATGCAGACATGTTAATGATATCCAAATTTAGACATGTTAATGATATTCAAATGAAGACATGTTGATGATATACAAATAAAGACATGTTAATGATATGCAAATAAAGACATGTTAATGATATGCAAATAAAGACATGTTAATGATATCCAAATGACCAAAACGTGGAAACAGGAAGGGGATGTGGACACTAGGTGTCATCCTTACTACGCTTGGAAAAGTGGTTAGGCCCAGAGCAGGGGAATCCAGGCCAGTACTATATGGTTGGTTTCAATCCTTTATAAGAATAGACCGGCACATGCCTGGGAAAGTAGAGGTAATAGCAGCTGGAGTAAGAGAAGCAAGAGAGAGTGTAAAGGTTTTCTCAGCAGGAAGGTGGAAAGTATGGATTCAAGCTCTCTCAAGGTCAAGGACTGAGGACCTCCTGGATACATTTTGGACTGGCCTGCCCAAAAAATACCCCCCTTTGGGTTTTGATGGGAGAACGTTGTGCCGCGCAGGAGTACAGAATAGTGGGCCGGAGAAGTGTCCCTTCTGGAAAGGTATGTGTGTTCCTCGGTTGCCTTGGAGGTAGAACACCGAGCCGTACTCTGGGCAGTGAAAGTGGGGGAAAATGGAGCAACTGCAGGAAGGCAGGATTGGAGCATCTTGGGATGATGCTTGCATTGTTGGGCCAGTATAGGACCTCCACCCTCCCAGTAAAGGTCTGTATTAGTGGCATCCTGATCTTGGATACCCTGCGGGGAGGTAATGGATCAGCCCGGGAAACCCAGTTTAGGCCCCTGATTTCCATCTCCCCAACTTCTCTACTCCCAGTGGGTCCAAGCTCAGAGAAATAAAGGAAGCATTTCAAAGACCCACCTTAAAAAAGGTCAGCATGATATCACCAACTGGAAATCCCCGGCCATGAACTGTTCCCACTGATGCCACATGATCTATCAAGCGGCAACAACCTTTGACCTCCAATCCATTGAGGATGACAAGCAGTAGAAGAAGAGAGGACAGAACCCAGATCTGCAGAATCAAATTAAAAATGGAACCCCCTGCCCCAACTGTCCAGAAATCTGAGGTTGGAGCAGTGGACTTATCAGCCACCTTAGGATACATAGGCAATTTTGGTGTCAACCTCATTCTGAGCGACTGTCAATGACGGTGATGATGAGTCTGGCCTATAACCTAAGCATTCTCTCATCGGACCTGCTACTCCCAATTGAGTCGAGCTCAGAGAACTGAACGTGGCCAGAGGAAGAGTTTCATAAACAACCTTAAGACCACCTACCTTAAAAAAAGGCCCGCACGATATTGCTAATTGAAAAACCTTGCCCATGGATCCTTCACCACTGTCAGCACAGGATCCATCAAGTGGCAGCAAGTGGAGACCAACCGCCTCTCTGATGAGGTTGACAAAAGGCAAAGGAGAAAGGAGAAGCCTGAATTGTGGAATCAATTTCGAAATGGAAAGTAATTATGATGGGCGCCATTCTCCCTTTGAGTGACTGCGGATGATGATGAATCAGGGCTAACACCCAAGCATGATCTTTCAAATAGCTGTGTCCCTCATTGGACTCTCTACTCCAAACTGAGTCAAGCTCGGAGAACTAAAAGTGGCCGAAGAAAGTGTTTGAAGGACGTCCTTGAGACCACAAGGACATAACAAACTTTGACACTGATCACCCCTCCGATGAGGTTGACAAAAGGCAACAGAGGAAGGAGAGAGAGAGCAGCACTCAGAATTAATTTCCCTAACTGTCTACAAAATTTGAGGTTCGATGTGTGGACTTTTCAGCCATTTTAGAACACACAAGCAATCTTGACGTATGCCACTCTTATTACAGAGCCTGACAATGACAGTGATGATGAGTCTAGGCTATAATCCAAGCATGAATGGTCTGTTATTGCACTCTCTATTCCCAATTGAGTTGAGCTCAGAGAACTGAAGGTGGCCAGAGTGGCCAGAGAGGTGAAGAGTTTGCAAAACATCCTCAAGAATACCTACCTTAAAAAAAAGCCAACCCTGATGAATCGGGGCTAATACCCAAACATGACATTTCAAATAGCTGTGTCCTTCATTGGACTCTCTACTTCAAAGTGAGTCGAGTTTAGAGAACTAAAAGTGGCCAAAGGAAGTGTTTCAAGGACGCTCTTGAAACCACCATGACATAACCAACTTTGACACTGATCCCCCCTCTTATGAGGTTGACAAAAGGCAACAGAGGAAGGAGAGAGAGCAGAACTCAGAATTGCAGGATTAATTTCTCCAACTGTCCAAAAAATTTGAGGTTCGATGTGTGATCTTAGTACACACAAGCAATTTTGATGTGCGTCACCCGAAATAGAGAGACTGAAGATGACAGTGATGATGAGTCTAGGCTATAATCCAAGTGTGATCTTCCAAACGGTCTGTTATTGGATTCTTTACTTGAAATTGAGTCAACCTCGAGAACTGAAGGTGGCCACAGAAAGATATTCAAAGACGCCCTTGAGACCACAATGGCACAACTAACTTTGAGACCGTTCACCTCTCCGATGAGGTTGACCAAAAAGCAACAGAGGAAGGAGAGAGAAGAGAACACAGAATTGAATAAACAATTACCAAATGGAACCTCCCTCTGCCCCAACTGTCCAGGGCTTTTCAGCCAACACACAAGCAAACTTGACGTGCATCATCCTTGAAATTGAGTCAACCTCGAGAACTGAAGGTGGCCACAGAAAGATATTCAAAGACGCCCTTGAGACCACAATGGCACAACTAACTTTGAGACCGTTCACCTCTCCGATGAGGTTGACCAAAAAGCAATCATCCTCATATCGAGTGACTGATTATAAAGATGATGAGTTTAGGCTATAATCCAAGCATGAACGGTCTGTTGTTGGACTCTCTATTCCCAACTGAGTAAAGCTCAGAGAACTGAACATGGCCAGATGAAGAGTTTCAAAAACAACCTCAAGACTACCTACCTTAAAAAAAGCCAACCCTGATGAATCAGGGCTAATACCCAAGCATGATCTGTCAAATAGCTGTGTCTCTCATTGGACTCTCTACTATTCTCTACTACTCCAAACTGAGTCAAGCTCAGAGAACTAAAAGTGGCCAAAGGAAGTGTTTCAGGGACATTATTGAAACCACCATGACACAACAAACACTGATCCCCCCTCCGATGAGGTTGACAAAAGGCTACAGAGTAAGGAGAGAGGAGAACTCAGAATTGCAGGATTAATTTCTCCAGCTGTCCAAAGCATTTGAGGTTCGATGTGTGTTCTTAGGACACACAAGCAATCTTGATGTGCGTCACCCTTATTAGAGAGACTGACGATGACAGTGATGATGAGTCTAGGCTATAGTCCAAGCATGGTCTTTCAAACTGTCTGTTATTGGACTCTCTACTCCCAATTGAGTAAAGCTCAGAGAACTTAAGGTGGCCAGTCTCTCTTGAGACCACCATGGTGCAACAAACCTTAAGACCGTTCGTCTCTCCGATGAGGTTGACAAAGGGCAACAGAAGAAGGCGAGACAGGAGAACACAAAATTGACTAAACAATTACCATTGGAACCTCTCCCTGCCCCAACTGTACTGGGCTTTTCAGCCATCTTGGGACACACAAGCAAACTTGATGTGCATCATCCTCATCTCAAGTGACTGGCGATTATGAATGATGATGAGCCTGGGCTGTAATCCAAGAATTATGTTTCAAATGGCTCTGGTTGGACTTCTTAGATTAGATTTATTAGTCTCGTTGGACTTAGATTAGATTTATTAGTCTTGTTGGACTTATTAGATTAGATTTATTAGTCTCGTTGGACTTAGATTAGATTTATTAGTCTCGTTGGATTTATTAGATTCGATTTATTAGTCTCATTGGTCGTAGATTAGATTTATTAGTCTCATTGGACGTAGATTAGATTTATTAGTCTCGTTGGATTTATTAGATTAGATTTTTTAGTCTCGTTGGACTTCTTTGATTAGATTTATTAGTCTCGGACTTAGATTAGATTTATTAGTCTCATTGGACTTATTAGATTAGATTTATTAGTCTCGTTGGACTTCTTTGATTAGATTTATTAGTCTCGTTGGACTTATTCGATTAGATTTATTAGTTTACTCACTATAATAAACTTATCTTTGGTTTATACTGATAAGCAATTTGATATTCACGTACACATTTGCTAATTCTTTTTATAGAAACTCTTTACTTTCTTATAGTGTATATAGTAGAATCATGAGGAAATGAGACCGAAGAGCCATGCCAGTGTATCTTTAAGTGGTCAGAGTCGGTCAGCTGTTGGGACATGTTGTAAGATGGGATGTGAGCCGCAGCATGTAGAGCTGCTGGAAACGTGCTGCTTCTCTGGGACAGTGTGACGGGGAGGTCAAGAAGAGGAAATAAAAGAAGCACGTGTTAAGTAGCAATTACCCAGCAATAAGGAAAGGTCCACACGCATCCGTCCTTGAATATGTAAAGTGATCTTCGCGTCCTTATCTGAAGCACTTGGTCTGTCATCTGGAAATATACTGGCGTTCAGAAGGTCAAGGCACACAGGGCAGCGGCGGACCAGGCAGGACAGTCACAAGGAGGACACGTCAGAGGATGGAATGCCGAGAGAGGTGATGAGACTGGAAGAGGCCGCTGGAAGTACATCCTCTCATGTAGGCCCTTTCTATTAACAGCTGGTTCACGGGAGTAACTCAAGCTCCTGAAAATCCTACCAACAAAAAGCTGCTTTTCCAAACAGCCCCTATTCGCTTTATCATTTTCCAAAACCGGCCAATCGTACCTCACGTGTGTCACTGCAATTGTTCAATTGGCAACACGTGTGGCTATAAACTGCTGCCACTAGAACACAAACAGTGTTCACCTCTATATAAGCCACAAGCAACACAATCAGATCGAACAAATCGATCGACCCACAACCACTTCCAGGCAGGGGGTGATCGAGCGTCCTAGGCAAGTAAGGTAGCCAGGCTCTTCAGAAATAGCGTGAGCTTTTTAGATCCTCAATTCAGAGCATCAGTGACCCTCTGCTGTATTTTTAGAATGTATTTAAACAATCAGAAAAACAACAAGAAAAACTATGCAAGGTGATAAAAACAGAATTAACTATAAAACACGGTAAATAAGATAAATAGCAAGAAATATTAAAAAATAGCAAAATACTTGACTGTCTGGGCTGCGGTTTGATCAAATAAATTGTCTCTCACACGCTTTCTGGGCTTCTCCTTAGATGTTAAAAGGGAGCGTGTGTCACTCTTGATGGTAAGATTTGAGTGTCCCTCTGCCCATTCTGGGGCTCACCTTATTCCCTCTAACCAGGGGTCAGTTTTTGACCCCTACTATGGGCAGAGTGATTGGAGTCACCCACTGTCTGATTGGTGCATCTGGAATTCTCCCTCTTTGGGTACCTGAGAGTTCCATATGATATCCCTCATCTGTCCTGGGATTCCAAAGGGAGGAGGAATGGAGAACATTCCATGGAGGGGGGGCAGGATATGGGTTTTGTTTCTGCTTTCTATGGCTGGGTGATCCAGATAACACTTTGTTTATGCTGCAGAGTTTCATGAGGGGAGAAAGTCATTCCAGCCGACCCTGTGTGCATGCAGGGGGGTTTTATGGCAAGCAGAGGGGGGGGGGGAAGTTATACAGAGCAGAGGGGTCAGCCAAGGTCCATATATATATATATGTTCACACACACACACAGACACATTAATTACCAGTTTGGTCACACTCTGGCAAGGTACTCATTAGTTCCTAGGGAGAGGGAAGCCAGCAGAAGGTCCCCGATGACTCCAAACAGCGGCAGTCCAGAGTTCAAACAAATAACTCTCTTTTTCCACACCTGGGTAGCTTATATTCAGGACCACTGGCATTTGGGCCCTATTCCCTGCCATGTCCTGTGGTTGGTCCCTACCTGGTCCTCCCTAAAGGAGTCTGCCACAGAGTGGTTTTCTTCCACCCAAAGGACCACAAAGAAAGCGTCAGTCTCGACCTTTCTCTGTCCCTTACTCTTCCGTGTTCCAGCCTCCAAGGTCCTCCAGGTGGGAATGTCCAGCACCTCTCAACCACATCTACCAGTAACTCTTCACAGCTCGGAAACTAATCCCTAGTTCCTAGGGGGAGGGAAGAAAGCATAAGGCCCCCGATGACTCCAAACAGCATCAGTCCAGTGTTCAAACAATTCCACACCTGGGTAGCTCATATTCAGGACCCCTGGTACTTAGGGCCCTATTCCCTGCCATGTCCTGGGTTTGGTCCCCACCTGGTCTTCCCTAAAGGAGTCTGCCACAGCATGGTTTTCTTCCACCCAAAAGACTACAAAAAAAGTGCCAATCTTGAACTTTCTGTGTCCCTTACTCCTCCGTGGTCCGACCTCCAAGGTCCTCCAGGTGGGAATGTCCGGCACCCCTCAACCACATCTACCAGTCACTCTGTACAGCTTGGGAACTAATCCCTAGTTTCTAGGGGGAGGGAAGAAAGCAGAAGGCCCCCGATGACTCCAAACAGCGTCAGTCCAGTGTTCAAACAATTCCACACCTGGGTAGCTTTATTCAGGACCCCTGGCACCTAGGGCCCTATTCCCTGCCATGTCCTGGGGTTGGTCCCCACCTGGTCCTTCCTACAGGAGTCTGCCACAGCGTGGTCTTCTTCCACCCAAAGGAGCACAAAGAAAGCGTCAGTTCTCTGTCCCTTACACTTCTGCAGTCCGGCCTCCAAGGTCCCCCTCAACCACATCTACCAGGTGGGAATGTCCAACACGCCGCAACCACATCTACCAGTCACTCTTCACAGCTCGGGAACTAATTCCTAGTTCTTAGGGAGAAAGTCAGCAGAAGGACCTCCAATGACTCCAAACAGTGACAATCCAGTGTTCAAACAAATACATTTCTTATTCCACACCTGGGTAGCTTATATTCAGGACCCCTGGCACTTAGGAGGTCCTGAATTTCCTGCCATGTTCTGTGTTTGGCCCCACCGGGTCATCCCTACAGGAGTTTCTTGCCCCAGAAAGAACCACAAAGAAAGAGTCAATCTCGACCTTTCTCTGTCCCTTACTTCTCCAAGGTCCTCCAGGTTGGAATGTCCAGCACCCCTTAACCACATCTACCAGTCACTCTGCACAACTCGGGAACTAATTCCTAGTTCCTAGGGGGAGGGAAGCCAGCAGAAGGCCCCGGAAGGCTCCAAACAGCGGCAGTCCAGTGTTTAAACAATTCCACACCTGGGTAGCTATATTCAGGACCCCTGGCACCTAGGGCCCTATTCCCTACCATGTCCTGGGGTTGGTCCCCACCTGGTCCTCTCTACAGGAGTTTCTTGCCCCCGAAAGAACCACAAAGAAAGAGTCAATCGTGACCTTTCTCTGTCCCTTACTCCTCCTCAGTCCGACCTCCAAGGTCCTCCAGGTGGGAACGTCCAGCACCCCTCAACCACATCTACCAGTCACTCTGCACAGCTCGGGAACAAATCTGCAGGCCCAGGCCAGGCACAGACAGGTCATCCCTGCCAAATAACAATCTAATCTTCCTGCTCTAGGCTTTTTCCTAATTAAACGTATCCTAACTCGTCTAACCCAGTTACCAGGGGGGATAGTTAGTACCACCTTCCACAGTACTTATTTTTTTCGAGGCAGCTAGTGAAGATTTCTTGTCTGATCAGGAGTGATCCGACCCTTTCATCAGAAACAGCTGAAAAAGTTTAATCAGACATTGATTGACGATTTCACCACACATGAGCCAATCAGTCAGAATTGTTGCCACCAAGCAGAACAATAGGACAACAATGATACAATAGTAAAGGGCCTGGGTCACTACTGCCCAGGAGACAGAATGAGTCGCATAGAGCATGCCTGTTGTAAGGAACAAAAACGTGTTTGTCAAGGAAAAAAGCAGAGATTGTGGGGTTACTCTTTACTCCAGACAAGAACACTTTCAGAGATAGTAGATAAAGAAAAGTTAAAATAATGGCAATGGGAAAGCACCTGGTGCGGACGGCACTAAACCCCGCTGCCGCATGCCCAGATGGATTAAGCACGTAAAAATGAAAGACTAGTCTCACCTTGCCAGTGCTGGTCACCCATTCTCCTGATGTTCAGCTGCAGTTATTGGGAGACTGACCATCCCAGCCGTGACTGAGCCAATCAGTGCAGAAGACAGCAGTTTAGAATGAGGAAGTGCAGCTCTTTTTACCTGTGCCAAGTCCATCTCAGCAGAAAATTTCAAGGTTTGGAAGTCCTTTCTACGTTTGAGCAGATAATAAAAATGTCCTTAAAGATGGCCAGAAGTTTGTATATAAGATTATCAGATGTGGCCTCCAACTTTGCTGATGGTCAGTGAGAGCTCTATGCTGTTAGTTTAGTCTTGTATGCAGCACACAAAAATGCGGGGAGATTGGGTCACTCTCAAGGGTGGAGCAGAGTTTCTACCCACTGACTGTAGATCAATAAGGACTCTTAATACTGTGAGGATGCCCTCCTAATAGTTTAGGAACACTTTCA
This sequence comes from Gastrophryne carolinensis, assembly GCA_027917425.1. NCBI lineage: Eukaryota > Metazoa > Chordata > Amphibia > Anura > Microhylidae > Gastrophryne > Gastrophryne carolinensis. The sequence goes on from CM051238.1 coordinate 456,418,269, forward strand.
TCAGTTTTGGCTGGGTCACCTGATCTCATGGTGGCCAAGATTGACAAGTCTTGCCCCTGTACCTCCCTCAACAAAGCCAGTGTTCGGTAGGCCTGCGTGCCACAAAAACCCACCAGCACAACTAAGGTGAAGTGTCCTGATCGGCCGGCTCCTTTTTACTGTTGGGTTTCATATCTGCCGGGTTTATTATCTTTGTTGAAAAGCCATCTTTAGAGGCTGAGGGTGGGGTCCCATTTTGGGAGTCATCTGTTGACTTAGCACCTTCTCAGGATGCCCTTTGAAGGCCACTTACGGCCCTCCTGTTGCCAGGAACATTCAAGGAGCATGGTTATGGACTTCTGATGATCAAATATGGACCTCTAAATCCATTTCCAATTGATTAGACACTAAACCAAGCTCTGGTTTCTAAGAGAGTCTCTGATCTCTCAACCTTTTGATCTTTGTTATTTGTTGGAACACAACCAGGGAATCCTTCGATGGATGGTCACCACCCACACCACTGCTTCTTGGAGATAACTCGTAACTAAGTGACTCATTAAGTTGCCATTGCTGGTCGGTCGTCATGGTCCTAATCAATAATCTAGGTGGGCAAGCAAACACACAAGAGACAGTCCTTGCAGTTTTTTTTTCTTGTTTGCCTAACTTCTAAACTTGCAGCTAGAGTTCACAAGGGTTCACAATGCTTGATCGACGTGACTTCATGCACGTCCACACCTCTGGAAAATCCGACGTTCCTCTCTGTCCTTCAGTAGGCCTCACCATACAACTACCAACATTTCGCTTCCATCTCAACAGTCATTCCTTTCTGGGGTTTGAGTTATTCTCGTGTTGTTAGGTTGCCAGTATGATAAGTCCAGGCCAACGTCCAAATCAGACAGTAGAGCAATAGCTCAAATTGATTGCCAAAATGCATGCACAATCTTGATGACCCCTTAACAAATAATTGAGTTTGCCCAGGCACACGTGCCATGCGGATACTTTAATATTCAAAGCAAAGATGCCGTGAGTCCTCTGGCTACTTGCCCCTTGGCCTGTCCTGCATTGTTTCAGATTGAATACACGTGTATGATCCTAACTTGTTTTTCTAACTATGATCTGAACTGACCTTGACCTGTCTACTGGTACATGATCATGGACTGCCTGAAATGACCTTGGTCCGTCTACCCTTTATTATCCTGGAGCCAGCCTCTGCATTTCTTCTTCTTCAAAGCAAGGCTGCCGTGAGACCTCTGGCTACTTGCCCCTTGGTCTGTCCCACCACATTTCTTCAGATTACATTCATGTGTATGATCCTAACCTGTTCTTGACCCATCTACTGGTATATGATCATGGCCTGCCTGAAATGACTTTGGCCTGTCTACCCTGGAACCAGCCTCTGCATTTCTACTCCTTTAGAGCAGGGATGCTGTGAGACCTCTGGCTACTTGTCCCTTGACCTGTCCAACGTTGCTTCAGATTGAATCCATGTGTATGATCCTAACTTGTGTTTCCAAGTATGATCCAAAATGACTTCTATTGGTATATGGACTCCCTAAAATTACCTTGGTCTATCTACCCTTTATTATCCTGAAACCAGCCTCTGCATTTCTACTCCTTCAAAGCAAGGCTGCCGTGAGGGTTCTGGCTACTTGCCCCTTGGCCTGTCCCACAACATTGCTTTAGATTACATCCATGTCTATGATTCTAACTTGTTGTTCTAACTATGATCTGAACTGGTCTTGACCCATCTACTGGTATATGATTGTGGACTGCCTGAAATAACCTTGGCCTGTCTACCCTTTATTATCCTGGAACCAGCCTCTGCATTTCTACTCCTTTAAAGCAAGGCTGCCGTGAGACTTCTGGCTACTTGCCCCTTGTTCTGTCCCACATTGCTTCAGATTGAATCCATGTGTATGATCCTAACTTGCTTTTCTAAGTATGATCCGAACTGGCTTTGACCCATCTACTGGTGTATGATCGTGGACTGCCTGAAATCACCTTGACCCGTCTACTGCTATATGATCATGGACTGCCTGAAATGACCTTGGCCCGTCTACTGCTATATGATCATGGACTGCCTGAAATGACCTTGGCCCATCTACTGCTATATGATGATGGACTGCCTGAAATGACCTTGGCCCGTCTACTGCTATATGATCATGGACTCCCTGAAATCACATTGGCCCGTCTACTGTTATATGATCATGGACTGCCTGAAATCACCTTGACCCCGTCTACTGCTATATGATCATGGACTTCCTGAAATCACCTTGGCCCGTCTACTGCTATATGATCATGGACTCCCTGAAATCACATTGGCCCGTCTACTGTTATATGATCATGGACTGCCTGAAATCACCTTGGCCCGTCTACTGCTATATGATCATGGACTCCCTGAAATCACATTGGCCCCTCTACTGTTATATGATCATGGACTGCCTGAAATCACCTTGGCCCGTCTACTGCTATATGATCATGGACTGCCTGAAATCACATTGGCCCGTCTACTGCTATATGATCATGGACTCCCTGAAATCACATTGGCCCGTCTACTGCTATATGATCATGGACTCCCTGAAATCACATTGGCCCGTCTACTGCTATATGATCATGGACTCCCTGAAATCACATTGGCCCGTCTACTGCTATATGATCATGGACTGCCTGAAATCACCTTGGCCCGTCTACTGCTATATGATCATGGACTGCCTGAAATCACCTTGGCCCGTCTACTGCTATATGATCATGGACTGCCTGAAATCACCTTGGCCCGTCTACTGCTATATGATCATGGACTGCCTGAAATCACCTTGGCCCGTCTACTGCTATATGATCATGGACTGCCTGAAATCACCTTGGACCATCTACACTTTATTATCCTGGAACCAGCCTCGACATTTCTACATCTTTTTAGAATTTGATCTAACGACGATGGAGAAGAGGCGCTTTCCTAAAACGGAAAATATTTGCATATTACCCAACACAAGGAAAAATATAGCATTACCCATTAATCCTTGCAGCAGGCAGAGCTATGCAAATCATCTATTTATGTCTCTGAGCAATCCACAGCTCTGCTTGCTGCAAGGATTGATGGGTAAGTTTATTTTTCTTTGTGTTGGGTTACTATGCAAAGACTTTCAGTTTTAGGAGATCGCCTCTTTTCCTTTACCTTTATTAGAAGGGTTTTTTTGTGTCTTTGAGCCTAACATGGGTCTCCCCATATAGTGGCTTGGTTTTATTTAACAATGATGAAATCTATTGAGAGTGAATTTTTGTCCATATAATCGCACTTTAAGTGGCAGTTTTATGCCATTTTAACACGTGTTTAGGTGAGTGACAACCTGCGCCTACTGAGTGGTACCTGAGACAACTGGATAGTGGTGCTTGATAACAGGTTGGGAACCTACGGGGGGAAATTTCTCTCCGAGATCATTCGAAATTGGTGGTGGACATAAAAAAATCTTGTGAATTATGAAAAATTGCATTCGAGGGTGACAACCTGCGCCTACTGAGTGGTACCTGAGACAATTGGATAGTGGTGCTTGATAACAGGTTGGGAACCTACGCTGAGAAAATCTCTCCGAGATCATTCGAAATTGGTGGTGGACATAAAAAAATCTTGTGAATTATGAAAAATTGCATTCGAGGGTGACAACCTGCGCCTACTGAGTGGTACCTGAGACAATTGGATAGTGGTGCTTGATAACAGGTTGGGAACCTACGCTGAGAAAATCTCTCCGAGATCATTCGAAATTGGTGGTGGACATCTTGTGAATTATGAAAAATTGCATTCGAGGGAGCCATCCCTTGGCCAGTTAAGCTAAGGATTACTTAGCTAAGGATTACTCTGGAAAGCTTGTTCACGCTCTTGACAAAGAGGGACTAGATCCTTCGGGCTCGTTCCTTTTTCTGGTGGTCTATGAGGATCGATGCCTTCAAAACTTTTTCGGCCTTCGGAGTGAACAGTCAACAGGTTCTTTAGCGTGTTGTTCCTTTTCAGGAGATAACCATAGTTACTGGTGAAGTTTTTGTTTTATTTGCTTGATTTTTTATGTGCTTGTGAATTATAAGAAAGGAAATGTACCCTTTGCGTCCCTTGGCCAGGTTTGCGAAGGATTACTCCCGAAAGTTTGTTCACGCTCTTGACGATGAAGGGCTGGATCCCTCGGACGCAGCTCCTTTTTTTTCTCGTTATTCGTTGTTAATTCCTGTTGAGGCCGATATCTGCACCCAAAGTCCTGCCACACAGGTCATCCAACAAATCTAATTCTTTTCCATGTTTCCTCATCTAATAGTTGCATGGCGCAACATTCCCGACACTAATAACAAGACCGAGCACATACTGATAATGATCACGAGCTACTGATATTGATACTGCACATACGAGTATTTGCTGTTATTGTTAACACAGAAAAAGATCTGCCTTGCTTCTGTCAAAATCCTGGGTTTTGGTCCTCACACAGGGGGGCACGGGAAAGGACTAAAAGCCAGGATAGTCGAAATCCTGGGTTTTGGACCACTTTAAGGAGGCTTCATACAGCCATTTGTCCTGAGCACGGCACTTGGCTGTGGCTGTGTTCCTGCATCCATACTAGTCTAGTCTAGAATATGAGCGATGGGCTGTATTGTACATAACTCGTCCAGCTGGTCACGAAAAAATTACAAAAAATTACAAAAAAAAAAGAAAGTAGATCCTAGGACCTAACTATGTTCTGTCAGCAAGGTTCCCAAGAACTTTGGTTGAGCGCCCGGCCTGTGAAGAAGCAGGCCTCTGAAGATTACGTCAGCGTTTCTGGTCGGGCCTCTGGGAACTATACATGATCTCTTTTCTAGGAAGTGAAAATGCTGGCGCAGTGCTGCACATGTGAGCCGCGTGTGCTGTGTCATCGTAGGGAACCGGCACGTTTAACCCCACGCTGACCACGAGACTGAGATTTGCTGTGTCACCTTAAAGGGAAACCGCCAACTTCATCTCGTGATTTCGATTATCTTTAGATTTTTTTCCTTTATCCAGGTCGTGGTCTAGATGTAGCAACGTGACGACCTGACTTGAAGACGTTTTACGTCACCCGACTGGCTTTCTCAATATAGAATTGATTTGATGGAGGATTGAAACTATTAAACATTTTGGGAAGCTCTGATGCTTTATCTAATGGTGATGTAAAGTATTAAAAGTGCATTTTTGCTCCACAACCTCCACAGTTTTGCTTTGGGGAGGGTCCTCGCTTATGGGAACACCTACAAGGGATCTTGGCCTTCAGAGGGAACAGTCAACAGGTCCTTTACCACATTGTTCTCGTCTTGCCCTTGTAACACAGTTTTAGGTGACTGACAGCCTGTACCTACCACCCAAGTGGTGCTTGAGATGATTATAAAGTGGTGGTGGACATAAAAACCTCTTGTGAATTATGAAAACGTACCCTAGGGAGCAATCCTTTGACCAGGTTGGCTAAGGATAGCTCCCGAAAGCTTGTTTATGCTTTTGACAAAGAGCGACTAGATCCTTCGGACTCGTTAATTTTTTCATTGTTCTTCCTTAGTTTCTGGCATTCTACGAGGATCGAAGCCTTCAAAACATTTTCGGCCTTCAGAGAGAAGTGTCGACAAGTTGTTCAGCGTGTTACTCTCATTTAGGAGATAATCATAGTTACAGGTGAAGTTTTTGTTTCTGAGTTAGTAATCCCTTAGCCAGGTTAGCGAAGGATTACTCCCGAAAGCTTGTTCACGCTCTTGACAATGAGGGTCAAGATCCCCCAGACACAGCTCCTTTTTCCATTATTTGTCGCTAGTTCCCGGCAGTTATATAAGTGAGGCCGGTATCTGCACCTAAAGACATCTGACAAATCTGATCCCTTTCCATCTTTACTCGTCTAATTAGTTGCATGGTGCGACATTCCCGACACTCTAATAAAAAGACCGAGCGCATACCGATAATGGTCATGAGCTACTAATATTGATACTGAACATACAAGTATTTGCTGATATTTATAACACAGAAAAAGCCACAACACTTCTTGGCTTTTTTTTGGGTGCACCCCTGTTTACAGCAAACGCTATTGAACTGTTGAGTCGGCACCTATAGTGTAAGACTAGACCTGATGGGTCACCCAGGTCAGAGGGATATCACCGCCTCTCCACCCAAGCCTCCGCTTGCCTGACCAGTAGGCCAGGGCTACCCAAGGAAGTGTCAGTGGTCAGAACACAATAGGGCAATGACGATTCGGATAATGATCGTACCCTCGTAGACTAATACCAACAACAAGCACACCTTGAGCATTCGCTGTTTACGCTTCACATGCCAAGAACAGGATGATAAAATAATGTCGAGCGTATGCAGATCCTTATCAAAGCTGTGTCAAGTACCATACTGTCTAAAATAAGCGCATGGCAAGAATGATAAAAAACGCTATAAATAGATATAATGTAACTAGATAGAGTATCACTAAAAGCACAATGTGATAGTACATAAAAGGATTAGACTGAACCGTATTGAACTGTATACATCTAGGCAATGGGTCGTATGATGAAAATCACCCATCTAAAAGCACATTAATAGTGATAGTAACTAAAAAGGATTAAAATGATCAGACTGTGCCATACAAAGCGAACACGCAGCCTCGTATATTAGTCCCAGAAATGGATGATGACACCTGACCCCCTGGCACAATGATAAAAAAAACCAATATAAATACCAATGATCTGTCGTTCAATGAAAATCAATAGAGCGCGTGTAACAGCACAATGTGATAGTAAGTAAAAGGATTAAATGATCAACATACGACCTCATATATTAATCGATGACGATACCTGACCCTGTGCTCTCCAATAATAAGTGTACGGCAAGAACGATAACAAAAAGCGATATCAATACCAACGATGCATTGTTCAATGAAAATCAATAGAGTCTGTCTAATTCAATTCAATAAATAATAATAAATAAAGGTATAATAATAAATAATAATATATAATAAAGGCACAGTGTAATAGTAAGTAAAAGGATTAAGACCGATCTGTACATATAGAACTCACAGCTTCCTATATTATTCCCAGAGATTAATGATGATATTGATGATACCTGACACCGTGGTCAGACAAAAATGATAATAAACTGTATAAATACCAATGATGCATTGTTTAATGAAAAGCAATAAAGCAAAACTAAAGGCACAATGTAGTAAGTAAAGGGATTCAGATGATCAGACTGTGCTGTACAGAGAGAACACACAGGTTCATATATTTATCCCAGAAATTAATGATGATACACTAACACTGCGGTCTCCAGTAATACATCAAAAGTGATAAAAAAGCGATATAAATACCAACTGTGTATTATTTAGTGAAAATCAAAAGAGCCCGGCTAAAGGTACTATGTGATAGTAAGAGAAGGAATTAAAATGATCAGACTGTGCTGTACATAGAGAACATGAGGCCTCATATATTAATCCCAGAAATGGATGACGATACCGGTCCCTGCGGTCTCTAATAATGAGGCCCTTATTTATGAAGGGATAGCGTCAGGTAGCGGCTGGTTAATGAGAGGTAGCGACAGGTAGCGACAGGTGAACACTGGACACGGCAGCAATGACACATTTATCAAGCAGAATCTGTTTAGCGACTGGGATAGCGCCATGTAGCATCTGATTCATTATTATCACAGCCTCAGCGAACAGCGCCGGCGTTCGGCCTTGCACAGCGCCAGGTATGACCTCTCGCTACCTGTCGCTCTCCCATACATTTCAATGGACGATCCTTTTCTTCTCTTTAAACGGGGTTTTTTTTTCCCCAAAATTCACAAATAATTCTGTGACCTCTCCTGACATTGAATAAGCTGTTTATTCACATTGTTTCATTTTTTATATATTTCTTCAGAAATGACATCACAGCTCTGCCATTATAGTGTCATGTTACAATGTTGTTATAATGTCATTCCATATGTTTTCGCTTTGTTACTGGTGGATAGATGCTGAAAAACAGACTTTAATCACACAGCCTCCTGCGCTCTGGGCTTCAGAGAAGCATTTTTCAGCGCCAGAGATTCGTGAGGCTGTTTTTTTTGCTGAATATGGTGTGAGTCGGTCGTTATGACCAGTCGCTAACATGCGCTCCCATACAGCGCTGTACTGGTCAAATAGCGACTCCTCACAATGTATTCAACATTACTGAACAGTGACTGAATCGCTATGAACTAGCGACCCACGGCCGAGCACAGAGACTACTAGCGGGCGCTCTGAAAATGCCGCTACAGACGCTCATCTGTCGCTACCTGCCGTTAGTGATGAATCAGCCTACCCCTCGCTATAAACTAGCGACCCACGGCCGAGCACAGAGACTACTAGCGGGCGCTCTGAAATGCTGCTACAGACGCTCATCTGTCGCTACATGGCGTTAGTGATGAATCAGCCTGCCTGTCGCTATGAAGTAGCGACCCACGGCCGAGCACTGCGACTACTAGCGGGCGCTCTGAAATGCCGCTACAGACGCTCATCTGTCGCTACATGGTGTTAGTGATGAATCATCCTGCCAGTGTACAGCAAGAATGATAACAAAAGGTGATATAAATACCAACGCTGCATTGTATAATGAAAATCAATAGATCATAACTAAAGGCACAATGTAGTAAGTAAAAAGATTAAATGATCAGCCTGTGCTGTACATAGAATAGTATATTAATCCCAGAGATGGATGGTGTTACACTGACACTATGGTCTCAAATAATACGTCAAGAATATTAAATAAGCGATATCAATATCAACGCTGCTCTGTTAAATGAAAAGCAATAGAACCCGGCTAAAGGCACAATGTGATAATAAGTAAAGGGACATAAACAATCAGACTGTGGCGTACATAGAGAACATACAGATGAGACACTGACACTATGGTCTCCAATAATACGTCAAGAATATTAAATAAGCGATATAAATACCAACGCTTCTCTGTTCAATGAAAAGCAATAGAGCCTGTGTATAAGCATAGCAAGTAAAGGGATCTAGTGCCGTACAGAGAGAGCACAGAGCTACATAAGTCCCAGAAAAGAATCATGTGACCAGACCGTGAGCTCTGCAATAATAAGAGTCTGACAGGAAACATAATCACACATATAAATCCCTTTGATGTTTTATCTGATAACAATCAATAGAAAACAAATATATTAAGTGATAAGTTTCTTGTCAAAGTTGATAAGAGCAACACTTACTGACTATATTATATTGTACATATAGAGATGGAGAGAATGTGAGAGAAAGAGAGAAAGATGGAGGGAATGTGGGAGAGAGAATAAGATGGAGAGAATGTGGGAAAGAGAGAAAGATGGAGGGAATGTGAGAGAAAGAGAGAAAGATGGAGGGAATGTGAGAAAGAGAGAAAGATGGAGGGAATGTGAGAAAGAGAGAAAGATGGAGGGAATGTGGGAGAGAGAGAGAAAGATGGAGGGAATGTGGGAAAGAGAGAAAGATGGAGGGAATGTGGGAGAGAGAGAAAGATGGAGGGAATGTGGGAGAGAGAGAAAGATGGAGGGAATGTGAGAGAAAGAGAGAAAGATGGAGGGAATGTGAGAGAAAGAGAGAAAGATGGAGGGAATGTGGGAAAGAGAGAAAGATGGAGGGAATGTGAGAGAAAGAGAGAAAGATGGAGGGAATGTGAGAGAAAGAGAGAAAGATGGAGGGAATGTGGGAAAGAGAGAAAGATGGAGGGAATGTGGGACAGAGAGAAAGATGGAGGGAATGTGGGAAAGAGAGAAAGATGGAGGGAATGTGGGAAAGAGAGAAAGATGGAGGGAATGAGGGAAAGAGAGAAAGATGGAGGGAATGAGGGAAAGAGAGAAAGATGGAGGGAATGAGGGAAAGAGAGAAAGATGGAGGGAATGTGGGAAAGAGAGAGAAAGATGGAGGGAATGTGAGAAAGAGAGAAAGATGAAGGGAATGTGAGAGAGAGAGAAAGATGGAGGGAATGAGGGAAAGAGAGAAAGATGGAGGGAATGAGGGAAAGAGAGAAAGATGGAGGGAATGAGGGAAAGAGAGAAAGATGGAGGGAATGAGGGAAAGAGAGAAAGATGGAGGGAATGTGGGAAAGAGAGAGAAAGATGGAGGGAATGTGGGAGAGAGAGAAAGATGGAGGGAATGTGAGAGAGAGAGAAGATGGAGGGAATGTGGGAAAGAGAGAAAGATGGAGGGAATGTGGGAGAGAGAGAAAGATGGAGGGAATGTGGGAAAGAGAGAAAGATGGAGGGAATGAGGGAAAGAGAGAAAGATGGAGGGAATGAGGGAAAGAGAGAAAGATGGAGGGAATGTGGGAAAGAGAGAGAAAGATGGAGGGAATGTGGGAGAGAGAGAAAGATGGAGGGAATGTGAGAGAGAGAGAAAGATGGAGGGAATGTGGGAAAGAGAGAAAGATGGAGGGAATGTGGGAGAGAGAGAAAGATGGAGGGAATGTGGGAAAGAGAGAAAGATGGAGGGAATGTGGAATAGAGAGAAAGATGGAGGGAATGTGGAATAGAGAGAAAGATGGAGGGAATGTGGAAAGAGAGAAAGATGGAGGGAATGTGGGAAAGAGAGAAAGATGGAGGGAATGTGGAGAGAGAGAAAGATGGAGGGAATGAGGGAAAGAGAGAAAGATGGAGGGAATGTGGGACAGAGAGAGAAAGATGGAGGGAATGTGGGAAAGAGAGAAAGATGGAGGGAATGTGGGAAAGAGAGAAAGATGGAGGGAATGTGGGAGAGAGAGAAAGATGGAGGGAATGAGGGAAAGAGAGAAAGATGGAGGGAATGTGGGAGAGAGAGAAAGATGGAGGGAATGTGGGAGAGAGAGAAAGATGGAGGGAATGAGGGAAAGAGAGAAAGATGGAGGGAATGAGGGAAAGAGAGAAAGATGGAGGGAATGTGGGAAAGAGAGAGAAAGATGGAGGGAATGAGGGAAAGAGAGAAAGATGGAGGGAATGTGGGAAGAGAGAGAGAAAGATGGAGAGAATGTGGGAAAGAGAGAAAGATGGAGGGAATGAGGGAAAGAGAGAAAGATGGAGGGAATGTGGGAGAGAGAGAAAGATGGAGGGAATGTGGGAGAGAGAGAAAGATGGAGGGAATGTGGAATAGAGAGAAAGATGGAGGGAATGTGGAATAGAGAGAAGATGGAGAGAATGTGTGGAAAGAGAGAAAGATGGAGGGAATGTGGGAGAGAGAGAAAGATGGAGGGAATGAGGGAAAGAGAGAAAGATGGAGGGAATGAGGGAAAGAGAGAAAGATGGAGGGAATGTGGGAGAGAGAGAAAGATGGAGGGAATGAGGGAAAGAGAGAAAGATGGAGGGAATGTGGGAGAGAGAGAAAGATGGAGGGAATGTGGGAGAGAGAGAAAGATGGAGGGAATGAGGGAAAGAGAGAAAGATGGAGGGAATGAGGAAAGAGAGAAAGATGGAGGGAATGTGGGAAAGAGAGAGAAAGATGGAGGGAATGTGAGAAAGAGAGAAAGATGAAGGGAATGTGAGAGAGAGAGAAAGATGGAGGGAATGCGGGAAAGAGAGAAAGATGGAGGGAATGTGGGAGAGAAAGATGGAGAGAATTGTGGGAAGAGAGAAAGATGGAGGGAATGTGGGAGAGAAAGATGGAGAGAATGTGGGAAAGAGAGAAAGATGGAGGGAATGTGGGAAAGAGAGAAAGATGGAGGGAATGTGGGAAAGAGAGAAAGATGGAGGGAATGTGGGAAGAGAGAAAGATGGAGGGAATGAGGGAAAGAGAGAAAGATGGAGGGAATGTGGGAGAGAGAGAAAGATGGAGGGAATGTGAGAGAGAGAGAAAGATGGAGGGAATGTGGGAGAGAGAGAAAGATGGAGGGAATGAGGGAAGAGAGAAAGATGGGGGAATGTGGGAGAGAGAGAAAGATGGAGGGAATGTGGGAAAGAGAGAAAGATGGAGGGAATGCGGAAAGAGAGAAAGATGGAGGGAATGTGAGAGAGAGAGAAAGATGGAGGGAATGTGGGAAGAGAGAAAGATGGAGGGAATGTGGGAGAGAGAGAAAGATGGAGGGAATGTGGGAAAGAGAGAAAGATGGAGGGAATGTGGGAAGAGAGAGAAAGATGGAGGGAATGTGGGAGAGAGAGAGAAAGATGGAGGGAATGTGGGAAAGAGAGAAAGATGAGGGAATGTGAGAGAGAGAGAAAGATGGAGGGAATGTGGGAAGAGAGAAAGATGAGGGATGTGGGAGAGAGAGAGATGAGGGAATGTGGAGATGAGAAGAAGAGAAAATGGAGGAATGAGAAGAGGAGATGAGGAATGTGGGAAGAGAGAAAGATGGAGGAATGTGGAAAGAGAGAAGATGGAGGGAATGTGGAAAGAGAGAAAGATGGAGGGAATGTGGAAAGAGAGAAAGATGGAGGGAATGTGAGAGAGAGAGAAAGATGGAGGGAATGTGGGAAAGAGAGAAAGATGGAGGGAATGTGGGAAGAGAGAGAAGATGGAGGGAATGTGGGAGAGAGAGAAAGATGGAGGGAATGTGGAAAGAGAGAAAGATGGAGGGAATGTGGGAGAGAGAGAAAGATGAGGGAAAGTGAGAGAGAGAAAGATGGAGGGAATGTGGGAAGAGAGAGAAGATGGAGGGAATGTGGAGAGAGAGAAGATGGAGGGAATGTGGGAAAGAGAGAAAGATGGAGGGAATGTGGGAGAGAGAAGATGAGGGAAGTGAAGAGAGAAAGATGGAGGAATGTGGGAAAGAGAGAAAGATGGAGGGAATGTGGGAGAGAGAGAAAGATGGAGGGAATGTGGGAAGAGAGAAAGATGGAGGGAATGTGGAGAAGAGAGAAAGATGGAGGGAATGTGGGAAGAGAGAGAAAGATGGAGGGAATGTGGGAAAGAGAGAAAGAAGAGGGAATGTGGAAGAGAGAAAGATGGAGGGAATGTGGAAGAGAGAGAAAGATGGAGGGAATGAGGAAGAGAGAAAGATGGAGGAATGAGGAAAGAGAGAAAGATGGAGGGAATGTGGAGAGAGAGAAGATGGGGAATGGGAAGAGGAATGATGAGAGAGAGAGAAAGATGGAGGGAATGTGGGAAGAGAGAAAGATGGAGGGAATGTGAGGAAAGAGAGAAAGATGGAGGGAATGAGGAGAAGAGAGAGAAAGATGGAGGGAATGTGGGAAAGAGAGAAAGATGGAGGGAATGTGGGAAGAGAGAGAAAGATGGAGGGAATGTGAGAGAGAGAAAGATGGAGGGAATGTGGGAAAGAGAGAAAGATGGAGGGAATGTGGGAAAGAGAGAGAAAGATGGAGGGAATGTGGGAGAAGAGAGAAAGATGGAGGGAATGTGGGAGAGAGAGAAAGATGGAGGGAATGTGGGAGAGAGAGAAAGATGGAGGGAATGTGGGAAAGAGAGAGAAAGATGGAGGGAATGTGGAGAGAGAGAAAGATGGAGGGAATGTGGGAAGAGAGCGAAAGATGGAGGGAATGTGGGAAAGAGAGAAAGATGGAGGGAATGTGGGAGAAGAGAGAAAGATGGAGGGAATGTGGGAAAGAGAGAAAGATGGAAGGGAATGTGGGAAGAGAGAAAGATGGAGGGAATGTGGGAAAGAGAGAAAGCTGGAGGGAATGTGGAAAGAGAG